>OLKM01000545.1:0-72500 GCA_900291075.1 Melanogrammus aeglefinus | reverse complement strand
AGAAGAGATGCAGGGTTCTGCTCTTGGTAGATATCAGCAGTTCGCTCTGAAGCCAGAGAATGGTTTACTTCTGACACCAGTCAGAGAGTCAACATGACATCACAAGAATGACTCCGTAGTCTTTTCCCTATCCATGTTTCCAAAAGACACTCATCCAAAAAACACCCTTTATTGTGGGAATGCTATTTAGTGTGTGAAAGATCTCTAGCAATTCACAAGCACTGAGAAACGTAGTAGTTGAAACCAGTTTCAAACAGTGGCTTCTGTACAGATCAATTAACTCAAGCTTTATAATAAGCTTCATGAGCCCACAGATACTAAGCATGTTTGTCACCTTTATCAGCATTTATAAATACATTTGATGTATTTATGGTTTTGTAACTTCTAAAGGTAATGACGCTGTGTGGAAACTCTGATGCATATAACCTTACAAGGAAAAGTCTATGGGCAAGAATCGCTCCAAAAGAAATCCTGTAGGCCGTCGTTTCCAGACAATAACAGGGATATGAACAGACACATTAGCCGGCTAGCCTACCTCCCATCACACCCTGTTGTCTCTCAGACCTACAGACCAGGCTAGCTTTCCTTGCATCACACCCTGTTGTCTCTAAGACCAGGTTAGCCTACCTCCCATAACATCCTGTTGTCTCTCAGACCAGGTTAGCCTACCTCCCATAACATCCTGTTGTCTCTCAGACCAGGTTAGCCTACCTCCCATAACATCCTGTTGACTCTCAGGTCAGGTTAGCCTACCTCCCATAACATCCTGTTGTCTCTCAGACCAGGTTATCCTACCCCCCATAACATCCTGTTGTCTCTCAGACCAGGTTAGCCTACCTCCCATAACATCCTGTTGTCTCTCAGACCAGGTTAGCCTACCTCCCATAACATCCGGTTGTCTCTCAGACCAGGCCAGCCTACCTCCCATAACATCCTGTTGTCTCTCAGGTCAGGTTAGCCTACCTCCCATAACATCCTGTTGTCTCTCAGGTCAGGTTAGCCTACCTCCCATAACATCCGGTTGTCTCTCAGACCAGGCCAGCCTACCTCCCATAACATCCTGTTGTCTCTCAGGTCAGGTTATCCTACCCCCCATAACATCCTGTTGTCTCTCAGGTCAGGTTAGCCTACCTCCCATAACATCCTGTTGTCTCTCAGGTCAGGTTAGCCTACCTCCCATAACATCCTGTTGTCTCTCAGGTCAGGTTAGCCTACCTCCCATAACATCCTGTTGTCTCTCAGACCAGGTTAGCCTACCTCCCATAACATCCTGTTGTCTCTCAGACCAGGCCAGCCTACCTCCCATGACATCCGGTTGTCTCTCAGACCAGGCTGGCCTACCCATCCACATTCACAAACACAGGCACACAACTAGTAATGTGCAGTGGGGCCTCCGCATGTTGATCTACCAAACACACTAGGGCCTGAATACGGCAGCGTCTCTGAGCGTCTTCAGCAGCCCCGCACCCCCCTGCCCCCCCGCGGGCTAATAACCCATAAACCTGATGGGGCTCTGATGCAATCACCCCTCATTCAAATCTAATCCAATCCCAGCCGCCTGATTGGATCTCGGGGGTCATGTTACCACCCCTCCGGCTGTCCAGTTGTCATGGCGATGGGCCAGGAGATACCACTGGTGGCTACTGCTTCACAAGGGGGGGGGGGGGTCGGGGGTGGCATGGGGGTGGGCATGGGGGGGGGGGGGGGGTTGAGCAGGCACACTCGGTGCTGGGAGAAGACAAAACCGGCTTTGGGAGAAAATTGGGCTCGAAAAACTCTGACCTCACAATAAATCGTTTTATTGGTGTGTACAGCCCACTGGATGTGTTGCTCCATACTTTTTGGGTTGCTTAAAGACGCAGATGACTGTCATCCAGTGACCGATCACAGTCAGACACTGAGCAGAGTTTTGTTATTAGAGCCCCATGATGCTGGATAAAAAGGGAAGATGCCCACATTAGGGAGTCCAACATGTCCGATATACCGGCCGTTATCAGATAATATATCATTGTATCCTGGGGTGGGGTAGCTACTTGGGATTGGCTCACCGCAACACTCCAGGCCACAGCAGCATGGCCTTAAAGCCCGGAGCTGAAGGAACCAATGTAGGGGATGAGCTGCTCCCACTCAACGTGATGTCACTGCGGGTGTTGAAGGGTTCATACCGACTTTCTGATGTATATCTGTGCTGGGCCAATATCGTCCGATTGTGTGTGGGCCAACCTGTATATTGGTCAGTCTCTAATATCACAAAGAGCAGGGTGTGGACCTGTGGAGGGGGACTGGGGGTTGATATGTTCCTCTTTGGCCCTATGGAGGAGCAGGACTGACGGTTGATATCTTCCTCTGCAGGTTGCTGACCTCTGGAGGAGGATGTTTGGCGATGTTTCACGGACAGCAGGGTCGAAAAGGTTAGATCACCAGAACATCAGAGAGATGGATCACAGCCTACCGACTCAATTATATGAAGACATCGCAGTCAGCCTTAGAAGTGTTGGAACAACTCCTGATTGTCGGGTGTGGTCTGAACTGGCTGCATGCCTTCTGTGTTTGGGATTCAAATCTGGGCAGGCCGCAAAATCCCCCCCCCTCCATCTCATCCTTAAATCCTCAACTCTCTCTCCCTTTCATTCTATCAGACTACAATCCCAAAGTTGTAAATATTTAACGTTTCAATATGATGTATTTCATTCTGCTGGGAAAAGGGTGTGAAAATATAATTACATTAGCATAACTCTGCATCAATAATACATTGTGTGTTAATAATGAGCCAATCAGAGCTGGGGTTGGGAAGGTGGGGGGTCAGTGGGCTGAAGGAGGCAGTGAGAATCCTTCGTCTAGCTGGCGTCAAAAGCCTCCTAATGCCGGATATGAAGACCGGAACCATCTGACAGGCCTTGCGTTTTGCCGCGTTTCATGGCTAACTCACCAATCACAATCGGCTAACCCACCAATGACGGACGGAAATCACAGACGGCTAATCCATCAACCACAGACAGCCAACCCACCAATCACAGACGGCTAACCCACCAATCACAGACGGCTAACCCACCAATCACAGACGGCTAATCCACCAATGACGGACGGAAATCACAGACGGCTAATCCATCAACCACAGACAGCCAACCCACCAATCACAGACAGCCAACCCACCAATCACTGACGGCTAACCCACCAATCACAGACGGCTAACCCACCAATCACAGACGGCTAATCCACCAATCACAGACGGTTAACCCACCAATCACAGACGGCTAACCCACCAATCACAGACGGCAAACCCACCAATCACAGACGGCTAACCCACCAATCACAGACGGCTAACCTACCAATCACAGACGGCTAACCCACCAATCACAGACGTCTAACCCACCAATTACAGACGGCTAACCCACCAATAACAGACGTCTAATTCGGCAGTCACAGCAGAAAGTACAGGACGTTTGTGGGGTTGAAAGTGAAACGGCTGTCAGCACAGCTAACTGAAACCAAATCCCTGGTCCCACATTTAGCCGTTTGTACTTCATGTTCTTCGTCAGAACGTTAACATGAAAGCGATTCAACTACAAACCAAACCTTACCTCTCTCAGTGGAGCAAGACCACCCAAATAGTAATAATGATGTTCTGATGCAAAGCCATTTGATATTGGAACAGTTTCCTACTGTTCATAGTAGCAGCGACATTAACCGGCCCATTCCTACTCCAGTAGACACACATGCATGCCTGAACACACACACACGCTGGAACCCACACATGCACACGCCGGCTGGATCACACACATCCCAGAACACACAAACCCCAGAACACACACAGCCTTATTGTTTCCAGGCTCATCTCCTATACATTGTGTGTAGTACTTGGCCCGGAGGAATAGTTGATGAGACTGACATGTAGAGCTTAACCCCCTCCTCTAGAGCCGTCTCTGAATACTGCAGCATGGCTGCATGCTGACCCAGCCTGGGGGCCCAGGGAGCGAGGCCAATGACACCCCCCAGGAAGATGAAACTCCTTAAATGGGCAAGACATCAATGAATCAAATGTCTGCTCCCCAGAGCACATGTTGATGCACTCTGATGGTTGGAGCAGGATTAAGAGGCCGCTGGTGTGTGTGTGTGTGTGTGTGTGTATGTGTGTGTGTGCGTGCGTGCGTGCGTGCGTGCGTGCGTGCGTGCGTGCGTGCGTGCGTGCGTGCGTGCGTGCGTGCGTGCGTGCTTGTGTGTGAAACAATAGAGATAATTGTATAAGGGGAAGATGTAATACACCTTGTGGGAAGTGGCAGCTAATTATAACTCATCCATCTGTTTGACAGTTTATGAGATTTTCACGTTGGCAGGCGTACTCCTACAGTAAGCACACGCCATATTCACTGTACGACGGTAGAAATCATCTTTAATCTCTACATAAACATGGCCCTGTGCCATTGGTGCAAGTGTACCGAAAAATGTCAAGTAGAAATAAAAATATTACTTCCCATCTCAATTCCCCCGAGCGCCAGAGACCCATATCGGGGGGGCGGGGGGGAACTGGTGTAGAGCCAGGTGGAACTGGTGTCCTTTATAAGGGCTCGTCCCATCACAAGCACCTCTGATACCGGGCGTTGGGGTTTGTGAAGCAGTCAAATTATACCGGCCATCAAAGTGCCGCTTACTGCTATCAAAGGTCTCTGTTAGCAGGTGGCTTCCACAGATACGAGACTTTATAACGCCTTAACACTCTTTAAGAGCCCTTAACACTTTTTAAGAGGCCTTAACACTGAATATTCTAAACAGTAAGGGATAATTGTTCTGCTACGTCCGTTCTGGGTTAAATTAAATTAAATGCAATGTATATTAATATATCTCTCCTTTTAGAAACAAGCATCAAGAAAACTCACCATCTTCAATGAGAAAGACATTTAAGATTTAGGTGGATGTTAAACAATTAGCTCTTGGTTTGGTTTGCCGTTTCTCCGAACGGAGTACCTTTATTTTGTTCTTCTGTCTCGTTCATCCAGCCCTCTCCTCCCCTCGTCTGCAGAGACGCCGTGACTCACGCAGTCGTAGCGCAGACGGCCCATCTGACCATAAACCCACCCTATTTTATATTTAGTATCTCTTCCGTGGGTGGCAGTAAAACAATGGCTTTATTTCCCCCTGCCAGGAGGAATGATAGCAGCAGGGTTGGGGGGGGCGTAATCAACGGCGTACGGCCTTGTAAAGTCAACAAGCGGCTTTATTTGGACGCCTCGCTAATATTGCTCGGGGATCAGCTGCCCCCGTCGGACATCTCCACGGGCCGGCCAGCCGTCAATCATCTGAACCCGCCAGTCTGACAGGATTAACCAGACTCAGTGTGCACACACACACACACACACACACATACACACACACACACACACACACACACACACCACGCACACACGCACACGCACAAGCACACGCACATGCACACGTGCACGTGCACACGCACGCAGTCGTACGCAAACACATAAAATCAACCATGGGGGTATTATATATGCCTTCATGATGCTTCACACTTTTTGTGTGACAATGTATGTGTCAAACACACACACACACACACACACACACACACACACACACACACACACACACACACACACACACACACACACACACACACACACACACACACACACACACACACACACTGTATAGATGCATGCAGAGATGTTTAATACAGTGAATTGAGCCAAGTTGAATGAGTCATAGTCCCCGGTCGCCCCCAGATCCAGCCCCAGGTGGAGTCCTGTTGTGCTCCAAAGGAAACATGGGATAGAAAGACAAAGGCAAGTAACGAACGGAGCAATCAACCAGTTGGATCAAAGACTGGACCAGGAGCCTCAGGACGTGGCCTAAGCCCACTGGGGGGGCCAGGAGCCTCAGGACGTGGCCTGAGGAGACTCAGGACATGGTCTAAGCCCGCTGAGGACCTGAGGAGCCTCAGGACGTGGCCTGAGGAGACTCAGGACATGGTCTAAGCCCGCTGGGGACCTGAGGAGTCACAGGACGTGGCCTCGGCCCACTAGGGACCAGGCGGTCGGCTGATCGTCACGCTGGAACACCAAAAGAAGAACGTGCCGCAGAGCTTCAAACAATCCAATCCTGGAAGAGCCTGCAGTTTTCCAAGAGTACGACACACGTAATTCTTTAACAAACCCATCTTTATTCAGCGCACATTAGTCTTAATTATCCAATTAGGGTGTCACAGTTTTCAGCTCTCAGCATATCATTTATACCAGTCCTTTTGCAGAAAAGCTACCTTTTTCACATAATTGTCCATGGTGCACAATTAAAACATGTCAAATCGTACTATTCTCCAATTTAGCAAATCAAAATGATTATTCCCAATTAATGTTTTGAATAATCTTTGAGTTGAATGAAGGAGTGGTTGTTCCCTCCGCATCTCTCTGGGCCTCTAACCATTAGTTAAAGAGTTTAGAGAAGGAAATAAAATACAATCATCTGCATAAACGGTAATAATGGCAGCTGCTACTGGGATATGGAACTGTGTATCTCTGTCAGATGGAGTAGTGGTTTTCCCCAATCTCCAGACTCCTTTTAAATATTTTGAAGTAATATTCCTACGCGATGAGCTCGGCTCCTGCTACGTTAACTGCTGGAACTTGAGTATCGCCTCAAACTCTGGCAGATGTTCCTCTTGGATTGAAGTCTAGTGTGCATTGTGGTTTGATACTGTCCCCCAGAAACATAAAATACAGAATTCCTAAATAATAGATCAGGGTTTTTGTGTGCCTCTGGCCTGTCTTCTGTGCAGGAACACTTCCTCTGTCCAGTCCGGCTGAACCCCCATGGGTGGACATGTTCTGAGCTTCACCCAACCTTGTATCCCAACCCTAGAATGTTCTCCTGTAGACGAGATGTCTTATCCGGTTCCAACCTGCCACTCTGCCCGAGCAGTTTGGGTCTCCTGTGTGTTCCAGGATCTTCCTCTGGACCAACAAAGCACCACGGTCATGGATGTTGTAAGATGTACACGGGTGCTGGTTCCCTGCTCTGGTGAGATGATGAGGGGAGGTGGAGGGAACGGGTCTGACCGGGTCAGCACATCTCCATCGTGGGTCTCTCAGGCCTTTTACTAATCCAACGTAGGGAGACGTCTCCACGTTGAGGCGAAGGGTTTGTATTCCTTTAACTTCGTCCTCCGATATGGCAGCCCTGTCTAGACTGCCAGACGGATTGTCCACCTCTCCAGCGCTTGCCGGATCGTGGGCCAGATATCTTTGGCACGTATATGAACTTGACACCTAGGAAACGGGATGTTCTGCTGGAAGTGAGACAGGGCGCAGCGTCGCATATTGTGAATAAACCATTGATTGTAGTCCTTCCTCCAGCATTTTATTGAGAACAAGCTGTCTGGAAGATAATCCGTCTAAATCTAAAGCAGACTCTTTAGAGTAAAGGGTCAATCCTCTGCTCTCACTATATTATCCTATACTACATACATTATATATCTATATATCTATATATATATATATATATATATATATATATATATATATATATATATATATATATATATATATATATATATACACATACAGTATATATATAGCTCTCCTGACACTATTGGCGCATTTCCACTAGCACGGCTCGGCTCGGCGCGCTATTTGCGTGTTTCCACTAGCACGCAGTACCTGCAACGGGGTACATTTTTGGTTAAGTGAACTGAGGTGATACCAAAAATGTACCCGGTTGCAGGTACTGCGTGCTAGTGGAAACACGCAAATAGCGTGCCGAGCCGAGCCGTACCGAGCCGAGCCGTGCTAGTGGAAATGCGCCATATGTTCCCCGTCTGGCTCTCGGCTGGTCCCTTGGGTCAGAATCCGATCCTGTTGGTGATCAACTTGAGCCCCTCTTCAGAATGGGGTGTATTTATGACAATGACCTTGTTATCAACGACATAGTTATCAGAAGTGGTCCCGTCTGAACGGTTTGATTGGCTTCCTGTTCGCTAGTAGCCACGCTCTGAGGGGCTTTGGATTCTGAAAAAAAGCATTTCTCTGCTTTAATTTGGATCAAAGTTTTGGTCCTCATCTTCTCTTTTGACCATCCTGGGAATGGCGTGTTCAAAAGATAACATGGTTTAACATGCAGACCAACTGGCTTTAGCGTTGAATAATAAATTATTGATGCAATTTGAAATGGGGATGGGGAAATCATTATTTTTTTATATGTGTGCACGTCTCTGTGAACCAGCTCTATATGGGTCTATGTGGGTCAAATTGCACTAGGCCTATGTGGGTCTATTTGCTTTAGCTCTATGTGGGTATATGTGCATTAGGTCAATGTGGGTCTATTTGCACTAGCTTAATGTGGGTCTATTTGCACTAGGTATTGTGGGTCTATTTGCACTAGGTATTGTGGGTATATGTGCATTAGGTCCATGTGGGTCTATTTGCACTAGGTATTGTGGGTCTATTTGCACTAGCTATATGTGGGTATATGTGCATTAGGTCCATGTGGGTCTATTTGCACTAGGTATTGTGGGTCTATTTGCACTAGGTATTGGGGGTCTACGTGCACTTATAGCCATCCAGTCCCTCCCACCCAACATTGTATGTTGTACATCCTGGGACTTAATGTACGCACTTAATGTGCATTGTATTTATTCATTGTACTTAATTGTGCAGCATCTGCAGTAGCTCTCTATCACTGCTGTATATGGGAAATGGGAAAACCTAGCGATTGTTAGTACTTGCACTTGGTTCTATGAACATCCTTACTGTACCGACAGCGATATACTGTTTCACTTCTTCATGACAAATGTTCTTATTGTACGTCGCTTTGGATAACAGCGTCTGCTAAATGCACTAAATGCAAATGGAAATACACTAGCTCTTTGGCCACGAGCACCTTCAGAATGCCTCAGGGTCTTCAGAAGGTGATCACGGCTTAGAGTCTGGGGCTGAGGCTGGGGCTTGGGCATTTTTTGTCCCTGTGTTCTAAACCCCACCCCAAACCTCCACTATGAGCAGATCGGCATCTGAAAGGTCAATCAGGGGCAGCTGAAGTTCTTCATGATTAACGGCTTCCTCCTGTGTTTTTGTGGGCTTGGACTGAATTGAGGCACATTTGAGGAAAGCTGAAAGAATGCCGTTTGTGTCGTGCCGTCGGGCGATGTGAAGACGGAGTTGCTAGGGAAGAGGTTGCTAGGGAAAGAGATTTTAGGGTGCTCTGCTTGCCCTGTTGCCACCAAAACTTGAATTTGAGAAGTTTATGTTTTTGGTCCAAGTTTGCTCCATAACGAACAGAGGGATCTGTTTTATTATTTAGTGAGAACCAACCCTCTCCTAGGGTTATTCTTGTGTTATTCTTCCTCTTTACCATTTGTGCTCCATCTATAAATGCAGATGTTGTAGGGATATATAATAACAACACGCTAAAGCTCAAGGGACACTTTAAAATACATTGAAGCTGTGTTCCCAAGTTCAATGAGCCTGATTGGCTCTGTTCTTATCCTCCAGGTCTCCATAGGGTAGAGGCAACAGGTCCTGTCTTCTGATTGGTCAACACATTCTGGTTGTGGTCAGACTCACAGTCGGGTTGGTACAGTGAACTCATTCGGTAATGGGCTTATCCCATTAAAACCCATTTTAACACTTCTATATACTTCATGGCTTATAGAGCCATACGGTCGTGATTTGTCCAGCGTTGTCATTTGTACTCATATTGCATCCAGTTACAATACTTTGGTACTCTTATTAAAGACAGATGATGTTTCACTGGATTCGTTGTCTTATATGTCCTTTACGCTTCAAGTGTGCTGTGTAACACCTTCTAGAGACAACAGGTACTCTGGGTAAAGACCACCAGGTGGACTGATGGAGTGAGAGGTAGAGATGATGTGTGAGTGAGGACCGGATAATTCTGAAAGCGTCTCAGAAGACACTCCCTGTGGATAACGAGGTGGGGTCTCCCGTGTGTGGTGGTGGTGGTGGTTGTGGGGGGGGGTCTCACATGTCCCCTCACATGCCCCCCAACACCCCGTGCTGTGCTTCCTTCCTTGACGTCGCTCCTCTCTTTTATCCCACTCCCCACATTTATCTCCTGTTCTCCTCATTCCTTCTGTTCCATTTTTAATCAGCCTTGGTCTCGCCCTCCCTCTCCCTACGACCCAGCCAGTGCATTCCCCCCCCTCACCCCCTCTGGGCCACTCCCCCCTCTCCCCCCTCCCATTTGTTCTGCCATTTCTAACTTTCCTCGGCTTCCCGACAGGTTGTCTGATGCAACCAGACTTTGATCTGCCACGACCTTTTAACAAATCCTCCATTTCCTCCCTGAGTCTAAAGAGATCGAAGAGGAGGGGGAGGAAGGGGGAGAGACAGAGGGGGAGAAGACAAATAGACAAAGGGAGGGCGAAAAAATAACCTCCCTTCAAAGCATTTTTCTTCCTTGTGTTGCTATAGCCAGCCTCACCTTCCTCTTTGCCCTCCTCCTCCTCCTCCTCCTCCTCCTCCTCCTCCTCCTTCCTCCTCCTCCTCCTCCTCCTCGCTCTCCTCCTCCTCCTCTCTTTCCGATCGCTCCTCTTCATCCTCCCCATCCTCCTCCTCCTCCTCCTCCTCCTCCCTCCTCCTCCTCCCTCCTCCTCCTCTTCATCTCCTCTCCCCCCCCTCCCTCCCCTTCTCCCCCCCTCCCCTCCCCTTCTCCCCTCTCCTCCCCCAGTGTTTTTCTGCGGTCATCAAACAAACAATTTTGAGAAGCTTTAACGGTGGATGCTGTTTGGAGACGGGCTGCCCTGTATGTTTGTGTATAAATATGAATATTCACATGAGATTCCTCTAGGCTGCTGCAGTCTGAATCGAGATCTCCGTAGCAGTAAGGTTAGCGTCCACACGACACGATGGTCCTCAACGCACTCTGCAACATTTCAAACAAACCCAAAAGTAATTTGGCCAGAGAAGTTATTATTGTATCACTTTATAGTGCGCTTATATTGGTCCATCCCCATGGTAACACATCAGTGAATTCACTTCACTGACAGTGTGGACATCCCATCCCCATGGTAACACATCAGTGAAATCACTTCACAGACAGTGTGGACATCCTGTTAACTTGACTGTGCTTGTGATTGGGGCAAATCAGATACAATGGCAAGGGTGAACCGGGTCAAATCACATGAATGAGTCTAATCTCAGTGTGAGCCAGGTCACACGCTAACATTGTTGAGTGGCGTCAGATGTGGAGGTGAGCTCAAACTGCTCTGTCATTTTTCTTCTTTCTTCTTTTCCAAGACAGATACATGTACCGTACTTATATCTCATAGGGCTCTGGTACTGTACTCATATCTTCTAGGGCTCTGGTACCGTACTCATATCTTATAGGGCTCTGGTACCGTACTCATATCTTATAGGGCTCTGGTACCGTACTCATATCTCATAGGGCTTTGGTACCATACTCATATCTTATAGGGCTCTGGTACCATACTCATATCTTATAGGGCTCTGGTACCGTACTCATATTTTATAGGGCTCTGGTACCGTACTCATATCTTATAGGGCTCTCGGTACCGGTACTCATATCTTATAGGGCTCTGGTACCGTTACTCATATCTTATTAGGGCTCTGGTACCGTACTCATATCTTATATAGGGCTCTGGTACCATACTCATATCTTATAGGGCTCTGGTACCGTACTCATATCTCATAGCGCTCTGGTACCGTATTCATATCTCATAGGGCTCTGGTACCGTACTCATATCTCATAGGGCTTCTGGATACTCATATCTTATAGGGCTCTGGTACCATACTCATATCTTATAGGGCTCTGGTACCGTACTCATATCTTATAGGGCTCTGGTACCGTACTCATATCTTATAGGGCTCTGGTACCGTACTCATATCTTATAGGGCTCTGGTACCGTACTCATATCTTATAGGGCTCTGGTACCGTACTCATATCTTATAGGGCTCTGGTACCGTACTCATATCTCATAGGGCTCTGGTACCGTACTCATATCTCATAGGGCTCTGGTACCGTACTCATATCTTATAGGGCTCTGGTACCGTACTCATATCTTATAGGGCTCTGGTACCGTACTCATATCTTATAGGGCTCTGGTACCGTACTCATATCTTATAGGGCTCTGGTACCGTACTCATATCTTATTGAAGCCATGGTGCAAGTTTAGTCAACATATTAGGGCTTACATTATTAATTTCCATTTATCTGGGTTGTGTTTGTTCGCTCCCCACCCCGGGTGGCGGGGGTCAGACCCTTCAGTTTGGCCGGTGACAGTAGCCTCACCTGGAGGCGGGGGCAAGGAGAGGAGAGGCAGAGAGGCTGAGCAGATGAGGCCCAGAGAGGCAGACGGGTACCAGAGAGGAAGACGAGTCCCAGAGAGACTGAGGAGACGAGACCCAGAGAGGCAGACGGGTACCAGAGAGGAAGACAAGTCCCAGAGAGGCTGAGGAGACAAGTACCAGAGAGGCAGACAGGCACCCACAGGAGAAGGTACAACGAGAGACAAAGACTCCTATTGGTGGATGAGGGGCTGAAGGCCGGGTATGGTGTGGCGGGGTTGGTTTTCAGTTGTGTGCGAGTGTGTGTCTGTGTGTGCGTGGGCATTTGCTGTTTGCGTTAGTTGTGTGTGTGTGATAGTTGTTGGTCTATACGGGATTTGTCCTGCCTACGCACACGTCTGGTGTGAGGGTTTAAAGTCTGGTGTTCAGCTCAGCGGAGCAGTCCTGGGATTGGCCGTGTCTCTGCCCCCCCCCCCCACCACCACCACCCTCCCAAGCCCCCTCCTCCCCACCCCCCCCCCCACCCCCTCCTACCCAGCCCCCTCCCCCGCAGTCCAAAAAGGTCTCTACACCAGCTCCCTGCTGTGAGCCTCAAATGAATCACTCACAATTAATTACTCTCCAAGCACACGCACACCCACACCCACAGCCACACACACACACACACATGCGGGCCGCAGGGTCTTGTCTCGCTGTGGTGGTCCGGTGTCAGCGCCGGCCCGGATCCTGTCCTGAAAGGGGGGTGGGGGGGTGGTCCCTGTCTGCTGGGACGCCCCCCTGTGGTGCTCAGGCAGCTCTGTGTGTCCAGACAAGATAACACATGATAGCCCCAGCCCCGCCCCCACTCCTGGGAACACAGGACCCCCTGCCGGCTCACATCGTGATCCATGACCACGATGTGAGCTGGTAGAACAGGACCAGATCTGACCCAGGACCAGCTCTGACCCAGGACCAGCTCTGACCCAGGACCAGCTCTGACCCAGGACCAGCTCTGACCCAGGACCAGCTCTGGTCCAGGACCAGCTCTGGTCCAGGTCCAGCTCTGACCCAGGACCAGCTCTGGTCCAGGACCAGCTCTGACCCAGGACCAGCTCTGACCCAGGACCAGCTCTGACCCAGGACCAGCTCTGACCCAGGACCAGCTCTGGTCCAGGTCCACTAGGGGCACTAAGGTAGTCCTGGCTGTCTGTGCACACACCATATAAGTATAAGTGTATCACCGTAACAGTTGGTCATCATGTATTACAGCCTGTATAATGAATAATAATGAGGATTACAGTATGGCGACTCGATGACGTTAACTCGTCTGTCAGCTCCTGTCACTCACTGTGAGCAGTGAGTGCCTGAGCAGTGAGGCTATTTATGCCACACCTCCGTCCGCACGCCACCACCTGATCCCCGCAGATCCCCGGGGGGCCCCACAGCCGCAGGCCACGCCTCCTCCTAAACCTAAAGATCACACTCACACGTGTTGTCTGCTCATATCGTCTCTGCTCTGCTTCCCAGCGTGTAGCGATGATGAAGAGGATGATGATGATGAGGATGATGCTAGTGGACTGGGAGCTGGTTGATATTCCTGGCGGGGGGGGGGGGGGTATTATTTGTATTAATATGGTTGCCCATCCCCAATCTAATAGCATTAGCGGTACAGGCTAGCTAGGAGGTGTGTGTGTGTGATGTGTCAGTGTGTGTGTGTGTGTGTGTGTGTGTGTGTGTGTGTGTGTGTGTGTGTGTGTGTGTGTGTGTGTGTGTGTGTGTGTGTGTGTGTGTGTGTGTGTGTGTGTGTGTTGTGTGTGTGTGTGTGTGTGTGTGTGTGTGTGTGTGTGTGTGTGTGTGTCCGCTCTCTTAGCATTAGCAGTACAGGCTTACCTGGAGGAGGGCTAAGTGGGAGAGAACACCGTGAAACAGAGATTGTTTTTGATGTGATGATTGTTGACCTCTCCTCTCCTGTGGAGCAGCAGAGTAGAGGACTGAGTTAACACACGCGCACGCACACCCACACGCGCACACACTCGCAGCCGGGCACACGCGGTATATTCATTCAGAATATTCATGAATCTTAATGAAGCTTAAGGAAGCATGCAATAATGAGGACACAAATCTATATTTTGAAACAGTGTGGGCGGTTTTAAGGAGATTCATAAACATAAGCAGAATGAGTAAAGATTCAATATCTTTACAGAAGATGGCATCTCAGCTCCTGTTTGGAATAGATAATAAATATGAGCTATTCAGTTGGAGAGGGATATTAAGTTTGACTTAAATAAATCATAAATGATCATGTAGATAGAATATTTATTTTAGTTTTGCGGCATCCATTTTTACTGGATTGAAGGGGGGGCTTTAACCCAACCACCCCATTTACCCTTACCTTAGGAACCCATTTTCCCTGAGGAACCTATTTACCCTTAACCTGACTCTCGCCAGATGAATTTCATTCCACCTAGCTCCACTCATCCATCTGGGACCAATCCATTGGAGAGAAGGCTGGGCCATATCAAAAATCCTTGCATATGATTTGATAAACCACTTGTCCGTCATCCTTATTGACACGCTACTTCAACCACTCACATCGAAACCAACCCGTGACACTGATGAGCGTGTTCTCTGAATATTTGCTAGATCTGACAACACGGATAAAATAGCAGCATCAATGTTGACGCTTGCTTCCTCGATGTGCGCCGCCATTGTTGTCTGAATCAAAACAGTCGCTTCTCCGCCACGTCACATCTAGAAAAATCCTTCCCAATGGGAGCGATCCCAGATGGATGAGTGGAGCTAGGTGGAACGAAATTCATGTCGTGTGTGAGTCTGAGCTCTGTGCTGGACTACAACAGGGGACAACAGCTCCCAGATCAGCAGTCCTTCTCTTCTCTTGCTCTTGCTTCTCTTGTCCTTCCCCCCCATGTGATTTGGCACCCCCCACAAATATTGCGCCCCGGGCGGCTGCCTGGTTCGCCGGTACCTAAAACCGCCACTGCCTGTAACCTAGCGCGGTGATTACAGCTCGCTCTGGTCTCTGACGGGTTCTACATCAAGGCGAGCTCTGCCCCATCGACAGAGACCATCGCTCCCATCTTATAAAAGCTATTTGTCACCCCAACCTCCATTTTCATGTGCATTACAGACAGCGACTGAACGCTTTCACCCTTAAAACCAAAACTTAACCATGAAGTGCTCTTTAAACAGATTTAGTTTGAATGTTGTTGTTGGCCTAGTGTATCACCTGCAATAAGGTGACCTCATGGCCAGAGGTTAATCCTGTGTTCATCACGTTAGATGTTATTCACCACCTGAGGCACAGGTCAAAGGTCAAGTCCTTAGTAGATGTGATGGGCAAACAGGTTTTGTGCTGTGGCCAAACAGATCACAGCACAAAGTAGTGGATCATCAGGTATCAAAGTCACCCATCTTGGATCAGTTCTTAGCATGACATCACAGAGCTACTCTCTCTTTGTCTCTCTGAGAGGCTGAGATGAGGAATACGGTCGTACGGAGCTTTAGATAATCACATTCTCAGAAATCGATTACAAAAATCAGAGTCCTTTCTTTATTTCCCCGGGGCAAAGGACTTTCCACCGAGACTGCAGCCCTGATGAATAATCAGTGTGGATGCAACAGATAGAAAAAACAGCTGTTCTCCCTTCAATAGAGTCTGTAGACTAAGGGAGGGTGTAGACCATCGCTCTCTCTCTGTCTCTCTCTGTCTCTCTCTCTCTCTCTCTCTCTCTCTCTCTCGCTCTCGCTCTCGCTCTCTCTCTCGCTCTCTCGCTCTCTCTCCTCTGCTCTCTCTCTCGCTCTCTCTCGCTCTCTCTCGCTCTCTCTCGCTCTCTCTCTCTCTCAGTCTCAGTATCGGTATAGGTCTTGGTCTCTCTCTCTCTCTCTCTCTCTCTCTCTCTCTCTCTCTCTCTCTCTCTCTCTCTCTCTTCTCTTCTCTCTCTCTCTCTCTCTCTCTCTCTCTCTCTCTCTCTCTCTCTCTCTCTATATATATATATATATATATATATCTGAAGCCAACTCAATCTTCTGATCATTGCTACAATATACACATGTATTGTGATTGACCAAATGGTGGTACATTCAAGCAGTCAAACATACACACACACAAACACACACAAACAAACAAACAAACAAACACACACACACACACACACACACACACACACACACACACACACACACACACACACACACACACACACACACACACACACACACACACACACACACACACACACACACACACACACACAAACACACACAGCGAGACCACCTGCTGTTTCTCGTATCCATCTTGCCTCGAAGACTGATCACACAATACCGTAGGATCAAACACTCCTCACAACAACATGTGAGTCCCCCCATGAAGGCGTGTGTGTGTGTCTGTGTGTGCAAGAGGGAGATAGAGTAAGGGTGCGTATAATTGGGGTGGCAGCGGGTGTCGTGTACGCATGCTGTTTGTTCTTCTATGTTGCGTGATTAAGCCTTGACCTCCACCACACACCTGCTGCATCTGTACAGAACCCCAGAGAGAGGTCCCGGGCCCAGCTGGTGGCCCGCCACAGGACCTGGACAACGGGACCTGGTCTATTGCCCCCCCCTCCCCACCCCCTCCAGGTGGTAGGATGAGCTCAGTTACCATGTCAACCAGCATGGGGCCGTGGTGAGGCGTGCGCGGAGAGGTAACCGCGACAACGAGGGGGGTGGGAGGTTGTGTGGGGGATCCTTAGAACCGAGCGACATCCCGCCTGTGTGGTGATACGCTGACAACTTTTTCCTTACTCCATCCCACCGCTTCTTCATTACTTTGATCACTTTTTATGGATCTTTATCTGCGGGATTAGAGGATTAGAGTGTATGTCTCATATCAGAGATTAGCACCACATTTAATTGAATCCCTGATAATGTCAAGTATTCCATAGAAATGATGTTAATTACTAATTAATTACACACACAATCACCTACCTTCTCAAAGCAGAACTCCAGAAGGATGATCTTCAGGGACCCACACCATGCTCAGAGGAACACGTGAGGCTGGCTATCACCCATTGGAAGGGAACCATGATGGTAGGGGCTAGTGGCCAATCACAGCGCTTCCCTCGCTTTAGCTTAAGCCCTAACACCAGCAACGTACGACATTAAAAGAATCAGTCCATGGCTCCACCCACCAGGGAATCAGGCTCCACCCACCCAGGGAATCAGGCTCCACCCAAACAGGGAATCAGGTTCCACCAGCCAACGATATTATTACAGTGAAAATCCGTTTGACCTTTTAGTTTCATTAGTAACGTAACAAAAAGGTGGGATGGTACTTGGTTGAAGACATCGATGGGTAAACGAGGGAGTGAAGGGCGAGAAGAGATGGCACGGTGTGAAACGTGTTCCAGATTCCACCTGAGAATGCAGATGAGAAACAGGCTGGAGCAGATCTCGAAGACATTCACATCTGAAGGTGGATGTGCTCGCAGTACAAAGAGAGAGCGAGGGGGGGGGTGGAAGAGGGAAAGATGAAGGCTATGATTATAAAAGCCTGGAGGAAACAAGAATGGATTTCTGGGAATCAATGCAAGGTTAGCCTTGCCAGAGTGTTTATGCTTTTGTCGTTTGTGTGACAAGGTTTTAAAAGGCATTTCTTTAATGGCACTTTCATTTTGGCAGAGCAGCAGAGCAGGGTTTGCTATGGTCACAATACAAGAATTAGTGTTCATGGAAGTAGGCTCTCTCACTAAAAGCAACATGAACTGTGTCTATAAAAGTAATGGGGCTCCCAATAATGCTTAGTGGTCCTGTCCCAATCTAAATATCACATATAATACCAAATTGGTTCATCAGGAATATATTATTATATTATTATTAATGCAACGGTTGAAGTGGATGAGCTCAGTGTCTCACAGAAACTTGATTTGAGGTTGAAATAATGTAACCAGCTGCCTCATGAATGGTTAGAACCTAAGGCGGAGTTGAGACGACAGATATACCCCCTGATGGACAGACTAACAGATATACCCCTGATGGACAGACTAACAGATATACCCCTGATGGACAGGCTAACAGATATACCCCTGATGGACAGACTAACAGATATACCCCTGATGGACAGACTAACAGATATACCCCAGATGGACAGACTAACAGATATACCCCTGATGGACAGGCTAACAGATATACCCCTGATGGACAGACTAACAGATATACCCCTGATGGACAGACTAACAGATAAACCCCTGATGGACAGACTAACAGATATACCCCTGATGGACAGGCTAACAGATATACCCCTGATGGACAGAATAACAGATATACCCCTGATGGACAGACTAACAGATATACCCCTGATGGACAGGCTAACAGATATACCCCTGATGGACAGACTAACAGATATGCCCCTGATGGACAGACTAACAGATATGCCCCTGATGGACAGGCTAACAGATATACCCCTGATGGACAGACTAACAGATATACCCCTGATGGACAGGCTAACAGATATACCCCAGATGGACCCCTTGATAGGCAGACTAATTAAGCATTTCCACCGGAGGGTGCGGGTCGGTTGTCTGCAAAGGTGCGGCACGGGTCGCGTTTCCACCGCCAAAAGTGGCCGTGATCCGGACTGAGCGGTATTGAGCCGTACTCGTCTCGCAGAACTCCTCCGTTGGGGGTACTGAGACACATGCCGTCCGTTGATTGGTCGATAGAATGCAGTTCCGTGCGACAGGGGGATAATAACAAACACAATACCCGCGAGGTATACGGCGAAAGCTTAATTTATTGAAGAAAATGTCACGCAAAAGTTTGCCGTCCTTCTGGATGTCCTACATTGTTGCTCTTTGTTTATTCTGCGCGTTCTTCTTTTTCCTTGGATTAATTAGCAGGCTACACTGTGGGGGGCTGCTATAAGGTCAAGATGTAGCTGCCTTTTGCTAATCCCCACCCTACCATATGCTGTCGGCAGTGGAAACGCGAGCCATTGCTGAGCTGGGCTATAGAGGGATTATCAGTCTACGTCACTCTACGTCACTCCCCGCTCTACGCGCATGTTGTTTGCAGATAGAGGCGAGAGCGACAAGAGCCGCAATCATGTCTTGGTGTGCGGTTGGTTGCACAAACCATTTTAATAAGACTGATTATCCCATTTATTCTACTTCTTGCTCGCCAACATAATAAAACAATTCAAATACTTTAATAATTATACTTTTTCTTATTCGTATTGCATGCTTATTAAATGTATACTCTGTTTGAGTTCATCTCCCTCAAAAAGTAGTCCCCTTTAATTACGATCGATCAAACATGTTTTTGACACCTCAAAGGGCATTATCCCGCTTATACCATGGTCACTTGCCAAAGAAAAGATCATTCATTTATATTTTCATGCGCTTTACAAACCAAGTATAAAGTTGTTCACATAAATAGGATGGACCGTAGCTATGATTTGGCAACGGGAGGTATTCTAGTCAGCTGAGCTATGAGCCAGAGAGCTAACGTTATGGATTGTACATATTTAAAATTCGAAATTCATCCTAGCCTTTATACCACAGA
Source organism: Melanogrammus aeglefinus (assembly GCA_900291075.1). Classification (NCBI taxonomy): domain Eukaryota; kingdom Metazoa; phylum Chordata; class Actinopteri; order Gadiformes; family Gadidae; genus Melanogrammus; species Melanogrammus aeglefinus. The sequence continues at coordinate 52,701 of OLKM01000545.1, read as the reverse complement.
TACTCTAGGATCTATAGCATATAACTGCGTTGTCTGATTACAGTTTAATTCATTTTTCACAATTTACCAGCTCTCGTTTTGAAGAATAATCACTGCACCATTCGTTTCAATGGGAATCGCGACGCTTTGCTTTCAACATAAAGTGTACATGTTTATAATTAGAAATTCGTCCCAGCCTTTATACCACAGATACTATCTGGGTCTACTCTATAGCATATGGCTGCATTTTCTGATTACAGTTTATTGTAACAGTAAGCTGACAAAATCACAAATTAACACCGCAACTGCAAATTAACCACACAGAGATAAACCTGGCAATCGATCAAACAAATTTTCCTTTTGCCATCATTCTGTGCGCGCATCCGCCGTGTTGATGAACAAATAATCCCCCTATACGGCAACCTCGCCCCTGGGCTGAGGCGTGCTGGGTCCGAAGCGTACCCGCCGGTGAAAAAGGGGGCATAAGGGACACAAAGAACATTTAAGGCGGTCAACTAAGTAACTGTTGTTCTAATAGTTTACATTTTTTGTTACATTTCATATTCAATCATTTTAATGATACATTTGTAATGTCATATACAGGAGGTGTAAAGACACACCAGAAATATTGCAGACCAATATCTGAATTTTTATGTTTCACGTTAGATTGGAGAATAGCAAAGTGTTTCAAAGACTAATGCTTGCTGGTATTAAACATTAATGAATTCATATAGTGGGGCCTCCGGCCGTTTTATGAATACCTTAGGTAATTTAGTGTTCGCTCGACCGGCCATGTCTACATGTTCCTTTTCTCCATATTTCTGGAGAATTGCTCTGCTGAAGCAGTGAACATTTGGTCGGACATTAGCTAAGCCAACACGTCATTACACGACCATTTGCCCATAATCACCCTCTGGTGCGAAGCCTATTGCACTAAAGGACAAAAGACCTTTAGCAGCCCGCTCAGAGCCTAATGTGTGTGTTAGCACATGTAGAGACCTAATGGCCCTTCTGGCTCGGCCGCATGTTCAGGGATTACCATGACGGGACCCGTGTGAGTCGTGGTTCACACCCCAGAACCAGTACCACACACACACACACACACACACACACACACACACACACACACACACACACACACACACACACACACACACACACACACACACACACACACACACACACACACACACACACACACACACACACACACACACACACACACACAGACGCACACACACACAAACACACATATATACACACACACGCGCACACTCACACACACACACACACACACACACACACAGATGCACGCACACACACACACACACACACACACGCACACACACACACACAACAAACACACATATACACACACACGCGCACACTCACACTCTTTTAATGTTTTCTTCAAGCATCACGTTCCTCCATGTGCGCAGTCATTTCCTTTTTTTGTCTCTATGGAACAGAACGGTTCTGTCAGAACAGAACAGGTTCTGTTTTCTATAGCAGGAGTTCTCAGCCACAGATTTAGAAAATAAGGTCTACAAAAAGAAAATGTAGACAGAATTGAAGTGCGAGGAGGTCCGACCACACTGCCACTAGGGTCCTGTAGGCTCGGTGCTTACTCAGTATCTCACAGTCCTGTTGACTGTTAGACTGCTACTGTCTATTAGTACAGCAGGGTTTTATGTTCTTAATAATGGTTCCACAGTATCTGTGTTCATTAGATTAGATGAGGCAGGCATATGATAGGTTGTATCCTGGTTGCTGTGTTAGCGACCCCTCCCGTTGGGTTGAGGCCTCTGCATGGTCATGAAACAGACCACAACACCCTGACTCTACTCCTAGTATGTGTGTGTGTGGGTGGGTAAAACACTTTGAGACACTGGAGTTAAAACATTGGCCTTGTGTGGCGTTGTACTTTTGGATTACAAAAAGTAATTCAAAAGTACTATCTGTACTATATTACAGATACATCCTGAAATGCATCCTTGTGTACGTGATGCACTTTGTGTGACATGTTCTGCAGCGTTCGATCCTGGTGAAGGTGTGTCCTGGGGAGAGGAGCATCAGGGCCAGCCAGGACCAGCCAGTGAGAGGCGGGGTGTGGCCAGCTCTAGAAGGCATGGAGGGAAACCAATAAAGAGGCCATTATCCTAGCCTTTCCGTCTTAATTGCAGGTCAGACACTGAAATGTCAAGGCAAGGAAGCCAGTTCCAGACAGTCTGTCTCTTTTTCAAACCTAGAGCTCATCTCCACTCTGTACAGCCCCCCCACCCCAACTCACCCCAACTCACCCCCTCCCATATCAGCATCCCTCCCTCCCTCTTGTTCGTCACCAGGGGGCTGATGTTTGGCCTCTTGAGCCTCTCTCCGTTATCCCAGGAGGCGCTTTCCCATCAGCCCCCGTTTTCTGCACTGCACCAGCCCCTAATTTATCTCCTTGTTCCCTCTCCACTGCACCAGACCCTAGTTTATCTCCTTGTTCCCTTCTCCACTGAATCAAGCCCTAGTTTATCTCCTTGTTCCCTACGTACAACAAACTGGTACCTTCCGAGAGAAGCTGCAGTGGCAGTCCAGTGCACCGACGCCACATTGGAATAAAACAAATAGACGTCTTTTGTCCTCATATGGAGATATTGCTCTTGTTTATACAGATCATTGTACATTAGATGGTTAATTTGAGCATCAGCAGACTGCTCTGCTATTTCTTCATTGTGGGCTTGTAGTTGAATGATTAAATATGTTAATGCTAATTGTCAGCGTCAACTGAGAGACGACTGGCGAATACAAACGACGCTGGTCCAGCGCTGGTTTCAGACGCTTGTTCAGCCAGACGCTAGGACTGAAGCTGGTCTCTCTGTTTCAAACTGACGCTAGGACTGAAGCTAGTCTCTCTGTTTCAAACTGACGCTAGGACTGAAGCTAGTCTCTCTGTTTCAAACTGACGCTAGGACTGAAGCTAGTCTCTCTGTTTCAAACTGACGCTAGGACTGAGGCTAGTCTCTCTGTTTCAAACTGACGCTAGGACTGAAGCTAGTCTCTCTGTTTCAGACAGACGCTAGGACTGAAGCTGGTCTCTCTGTTTCAGCTAAACAGACGCTAGGACTGGAGGTTCACCATGAAGCTGGTCTCTCTGTTTCAAACCGACGGTAGGACTGGAGGTTCACCATGAAGCTGGTCTCTCTGTTTCAGCCAAACAGACAATAGGACTGGAGGTTCACAGTGAAGCTGGTCTCTCTGTTTCAAACAGACGGTAGGACTGGAGGTTCACCATGAAGCTGGTCTCTCTGTTTCAAACCGACGGCAGGACTGGAGGTTCAATGTGAAGCTGGTCTCTCTGTTTCAAACAGACGGTTACGACTGGTGGTTCACAGTGAAGCTATTCTCTCTGTAGGTTCACCGTGAAGTCAAACGGACACTTTTCCCTTTTCTCATTACAACCAGAAAAGATCTCATTGTAACAAGAACATATCTCGATATAATGGAAAACCTTCACTTGTTACCAGGTTGATATCATGTGCCCAGCGTGCTGAACAGACAGGAACTATGGGATTGAATGCATTAACGCTGTGAGTAGGTTTGTATGTATGTATGTGTTTGCATGTTTGTATGTTATATGTATGTTTGTATACATGTATTCTGTGTATGTTTGTTTGTTTGTGTGTTCGTATGTATTGTCTACCCTCTCATCAGAGCCTTCCCCCGCTGCTGTTTCCTTTTTTTTTGACGCAACATGCGCATAACGCATACGACTGCGGTTGATATTAAGACCCAACAGATGCATCCTCAGCTCTGTATTAGAGACAGGGCAACGGGGAGGTGCTGTGGTGTGTTGCCAAGGCAACAGCGGGGCTATGGATGCCCGCCGTCGTGTGCGTCAAGCGGACGCCATCATCCCTCTTCAAGGTCATCGCGAGGTCACATATCAGACAGCTCTAAGGTTTGTGTTGCTCCAGTCACTGGTGTCCTCACCGAAAGAAACATTGTTATTTATGTGATGTTAAAAAAAAGTCCACCTCGGAAAATAGTAAACTGCGATTCTTACTTTTAATAGCAATTAAAAAAGCCAGTTGTTTTGAGCACTGCGTTGACTTTTAACCTTTCTGTTCAGAGACGCTCGATACAAACATAACATGCTAATGAGCTCAAACAAGTAAATCTGTGTTGATGATTAGTCGGATAAAAAGAATGGCAATTAGGCACGCCACGGAGCTCCAAAGGCCTGCGGTGACGCGACCCACCGTGGAACCCGCGCTCCGCACGCCTGCTCCGGGGAGAACCCACCTGCTGGGGGGGTGGGGGGGGGATGTGTGTTTGTTTGTGTGTGTGTGTGTGTGTGTGTGTGTGTGTGTGTGTGTGTGTGTGTGTGTGTGTGTGTGTGTGTGTGTGTGTGTGTGTGTGTGTGTGTGTGTGTGTGTGTGTGTTTTCTTTCATGATTTAAAGCCCTAGAAGGTAAGCTGCACATAACCAGAACGGTCATGTCAACAAAGCGACCCCAAAGGGAAATGTACGATAATATAATTATTATAATACGCCAGTGATTATAAATACATAATATACTGGCACGGGCATAGGAGGGCTGTCGTTACAACTTTCCGACAGCATTTGATCGATTGTCGAAAGTCTCGCAAACTATGGATTAAGACTTGATAAGGAGCCAGCCGTCTCTCTTTGGGGTCCCAGGGGACATGGAGGAAGGTCTTTAGATCACAAAGGTGGCATTCTTCAAAGAGTTTTACACAAAATAGAGATCAAAATAGAGATGGCACTCGAAAACTGCCAGATGTTTAAGCCATTTTTTTGGGATCATCAATCGTTTCAGAAGCTGTCAATACCGCAAGCTGGACATACAGCTACACACACACGCACACACACACACACACACACACACACACACACACACACACACACACACACACACACACACACACACACACACACACACACACACACACACACACACACACACACACACACACACACACACACACACACACACACACACACACACACACACACACACACACACACACACACACACACACACACACACACACACACACACACACACACACACACACACACACACACACACAGCCGAATAGAAACGTCTGAACTTCCTGCAACAAACTTCTGCCTTGCTGATGATTGTTGAAGGATGTAGAAACATTTTTCAATTGTTATGTGAACCGAGTTGCTTAATTCCTGGATACAATCATTACGGTATCAGAAGATAAAACACGTAGAGCTAGTCACATTAACTCGATACGGAGGTATCCATTGTTGCATTAATATATGAAATGCAAAGTTAGCTTGCTGCTGTAATATTGAATAGATTCAATAACACAATTACTACATGAGTGAAAGAACTACGTAAGGCATGTGTTTCATGCTTTGTCCCGTTTTGTGTACTGGCTGTAACAAGAATACCACTATAGGATAATGAAGATCTTCTGAATTGGAACATTTCCATTTATAAAGTGCCTTGGTGAAGCATAAAACCGATATATATATATATAATATAGTTTTACCAAGGCACTTTTATATATAATTATATATATATATATATATATATATATATATATATATATATATTATATATATATATATATATATTATATATATATATATATATATATATATATATATAATATATTAAATACGAATATACAAGTGACTGATTCTGTTTCTACATAACAGCTTAATTCCAGTCCCTCAACACAGAGCCTCTCCACCCCCCTCTAATCATGCCTCATACCTCAGCTCTCCCCCATTATCCAACACAACAGTGTGTGTACACAGTGTGCTAATCCATGTCCTAGCTCACAATATGCTTGTTGTGTATTGTTTTTCCTCCAAAGAAAAGTAATCTTCATATTCAAAGCTTTCATGCGCCTCATTGAGTTGTTTTTTTCTTTCATATCAATGTTTTCATTTTCCCACATCCATCTTCTAGCAGAGTAATTCAATGTAGAGCCCAGGCTGGTGGGGCTGCTGTCCCACTCTCCTGCATAGATTCTACAGCTCTGAGCCCATTGACTTCAGACCGTGGCCTCGGGCTCATCTGCAATCAACACGGTGTTCCTCCTGATCTCTAGCGGTGGTCCTGATCTCTAGAGGTGGTCCTGATCTCTAGAGGTGGTCCTGATCTCTAGAGGTGGTCCTCCTGATCTCTAGAGGTGTTCCTGATCTCTAGAGGTGGTCCTGATCTCTAGAGGTGTTCCTCCTGATCTCTAGAGGTGTTCCTGATCTCTAGAGGTGGTCCTGATCTCTAGAGGTGGTCCTCCTGATCTCTAGAGGTTGTCCTCCTGATCTCTAGAGGTGGTCCTGATCTCTAGAGGTGTTCCTGATCTCTAGAGGTGGTCCTGATCTCTAGAGGTGGTCCTGATCTCTAGAGGCATTCCTCCTGATCTCTAGAGGTGGTCCTGATCTCTAGAGGCGTTCCTCCTGATCTCTAGAGGTGGTCCTGATCTCTAGAGGTGGTCCTGATCTCTAGAGGTGGTCCTGATCTCTAGAGGTGGTCCTCCTGATCTCTAGAGGTGGTCCTCCTGATCTCTAGAGGTGGTCCTGATCTCTAGAGGTGGTCCTGATCTCTAGAGGTGGTCCTGATCTCTAGAGGTGGTCCTGATCTCTAGAGGTGGTCCTGATCTCTAGAGGTGGTCCTGATCTCTAGAGGTGGTCCTCCTGATCTCTAGAGGTGGTCCTGATCGCTATAGAGGTGGTCCTAATCCCTAAATCCTCCGGATCTATAGCTGCCGGCGGCGGGCTGGTGAGAGGGGGCAGGCCTGATGGCTCAATGTGTTCCTAGTCCTGTGTCTTCAGCCTATCACATGACGCCAGGAGAGATATTGCCAAACTATCTGAGCTTGGCTCCTGGATCCATAGTCACCTGATGCCGACGGCATCTGCTGCCCAAAACCTGAAATGAGTTCTGAAAACAAACGAGGCGGTGGTTGTACAACAAGCACAGGGAATGGGGACAGGTGTTGTGTGGTAGAGTGTCCATTTGAATGCTGATTGGTCTGGACGATTTGGTCTGAGTCGGCGTACTGGCATAAGGTGTAAGGCCAGCACTAGGGACAGAAGTAGAGTGGATAGAATAATACCTCAATGTGATGATCAATTCAACTAGTTATTTTTTGATCAATGAATTAACAAACACTGACGTAAATTGTATTCTGTAATCAATCAATACCAAGTTTAGGACTAAGTGTTGCTCACTCCATCTCCTCTACTCACCTGTCACTTGTTCTTCTACTTACCTGTCTCTTGTTCTTCTACTCACCTGTCTCTCGTTCTTCTACTCACCCGTCTCTTGTTCTTCTACTCACCTGTCTCTTGTTCTTCTACTCACCCGTCTCTTGTTCTTCTACTCACCTGTCTCTTGTTCTTCTACTCACCTGTCTCTCGTTCTTCTACTCACCCGTCTCTTGTTCTTCTACTCACCTGTCTCTTGTTCTTCTACTCACCTGTCTCTTGTTCTTCTACTCACCCGTCTCTTGTTCTTCTACTCACCTGTCACTTGTTCTTCTACTCACCCGTCTCTTGTTCTTCTACTCACCTTTCTCTTGTTCTTCTACTCACCCGTCTCTTTTTCTTCTACTCACCTGTCTCTTTTTCTTCTACTCATCTGTCTCTTTTTCTTCTACTCATCTGTCTCTTGTTCTTCTACTTACCTGTCTTTTGTTCTTCTACTCATCTGTCTCTTGTTCTTCTCACCTGTCTCTTTTTCTTCCACTCACCTGTCTCTTGTTCTTCTACTCATCTGTCTCTTGTTCTTCTACTCACCTGTCTCTTGTTCTTCTACTTACCTGTCTTTTGTTCTTCTACTCACCTGTCTCTTGTTCTTCTACTCACCTGTCTCTTTTTCTTCTACTCATCTGTCTCTTGTTCTTCTCTGAGGTCCAGAGCTGAAATTGTCATTTGCTGCCCACCCATCTGAACGCGTCCCCTTCATCACCTGAATAGAAAGCATCAACTATTAAAACAGTAACTGCAATTTAAGCCTATCCTTCCCCATATGATGGCCCTGTTCTGTTAGAAGTCAGTCTTGTTCCTAAAAACCAGAATGGTCCAGAATATTCCGATTTCCTCCTTGTATCCTTGAAAATCCCACACAACAGTTCTCCGGTGCGGGCCAAAGTAAGACTTAATACAACTTCATGGTCGCCCACTCTCTGTCTGTATCCGTTACATACTAAACAGTGTGGGAGCTAAATTGCGGTAATTAATTTGTGCGACTTAATGTGCCTTCCAGTTTTTGTTAGGGCCGGCTCTGGGCTCTAGTGGAGTGTGAAATCAATTGGGGCCGGCGCTAATCGTTTCAGGTTGGTTGCCGTGGGCTGGAGGCTGACGGGGCGGGACGAGAGATTAAAGCTAATTTAATTTCACATTTTCAGTGTTTTCCGGCAGAACAATGATCAACACTCAATAAGTAACATAGGAATTACCAATGTCACTGACATTGACTAGGTAACATTCAAATGAGTTTTGACAGGAAATGTAAAGGCACTTCATTTGCAGCTACACCCTCCGAGTTCCACACGCATGTCTTACACGTCTGAGGGGCTGAGGTCCCTATGTCTCAGGGCCCCAGGTCCCTATGTCTTAGGGCCCAGATTAGCATGTATAGTAACAGCACACGGCATAAGGTCTGTTAGACAAGGAACACTTGGCGTGTGGAAGTGGGTCCATTCTGTGTGAACTTCTCCGTCAGATGAGGTGGTGCACCCTGCAGATCCCAGCCCACCAGAGGAGGAGGTCCCAGACCGCCAGGTACGTCAACATTTGGAAGCCTAACACCATATCATTGAGCGAAAACGATGCAAAAACATCCATGCTCCATTCCCCATTTGGATCCGATTCCCAAAGTATGAATTCAAGTATAAAGCCTCTGCCAAAGCTCGGGGGTGTTTGACTTCTGGGATTTCTCTCCAATCGAAAACGTGGAGAAAGTCAAAAAGAAGGGTCACAGATAATGCCTGTGAAGCGCTCAGAATCATGCTCCTGCATAATCTCCCCACAGTTTCAAAATTGAGTTTACAAAGCACCAGAGATCTGCTTTCTTATCACAACAGACAGAAATATCACTTAGACCACCATTCTGGAGAGGCAGCTCCTCCACATTCTGCTCAATATCTTAAATACATTTCTGACCGTTCAGATTCCTTAAGATTGACCTGCTGACATTGTGTGGGGGTTTGTGTGTTTCTGTGGCTGTGGATGTGTGGTTAACCGTCAGCTGAAGAATCTCCAACTTTTAAAAAATACTGCAGCAGTGGATTTATTTTTGTGTGTGTGAGTGTTTGTGTGTGTGTGTGTTTGCCTGTGTGTGTGTGTGTGTGTGTGTGTGTGTGTGTGTGTGTGTGTGTGTGTGTGTGTGTGTGTGTGTGTGTGTGTGTGTGTGTGTGTGTGTGTGTGTGTGTGTGTGTGTGTGTGTGTGTGTGTGTGTGTGTTTGCCTATGTGTGTTTGCCTGTGTGTGTGTGTGTGTGTGTGTGTGTGTGTGTGTGTGTGTGTGTGTGTGTGTGTGTGTGTGTGTGTGTGTGTGTTGTTTTGCCTATGTGTGTTTGCCTGTGTGTGTGTGTGTGTGTGTGTGTGTGTGTGTGTGTTTGCCTATGTGTGTTTGCCTGTGTGTGTGTGTGTTTGCCTATGTGTGTTTGACTGTGTGTGTGTGTGTGTGCGTGCGTGTGCGTGTGCGTGCATATGTGTGTGTGTGTGTGTGTGTGTGTGTGTGTGTGTGTGTGTGTGTGTGTGTGTGTGTGTGTGTGTGTGTGTGTTGGCAGGAGCGGTGTCGGCTTGTCAGGGCTCGTAAGCCTGGTGTTCAGACCTCCCTGTATATTTACATCTGGGTCAGGGTTAGGGTCAGGGTACCCCCTAACCCTAATCATTCCAACAGTGTCTAGGATGCCAGGGGGTTGCCGATAGACCTGATTCACCTTGGGGCCATAACGGTTAGTAAGTAGGGCAAACCTTGTGTAATCCATTACACCTCAAAGGAAATGAGTTGCTAACACCCAGGTGCTAAAAAATAATGCATTGAGCCGTCATTGTTTCCTACGGTCACTGAGCCCCACCAGTCAGGCAGTAAAGGGAATGAGTTTATGGTGTTACCCTGACCCCCCTACCAGAAGAGCAGATTTTAAGATACTCTGTTCGGTTTCTTTTCCTAAAGCCTCCCAATAGCTCCCAGTGTGAACGTACCACTGGTCTGCTGTCCCTCTGGGCAGCATTGGGGGTGGGGGTGGGGGTGGGGCTCGCAGCAGAGACGGAGCATGTTGTTGGGCCACCTCATGGACCGATGAAATGATAAGCAGAGGAGATTGTAAAGAAAAAGAGTGATGAAAAGAAAAGGAAGAAAATGGACAAGAATCAACATGTGGGAGACGTTCTACGCCGGGGGGGACCAGGGTTCTGTCGCCAGCGTTTACCTCTTTGTGGTGAAATGGAGTCCTTTTCTCCAACAGTCATCTAGAGTGTGGAGATGCGTGTCGAAGGCGAGGTGTGAAGTCTCCTCACCTGCCGGTGCACAATAATGAGAAATCTTATCTGATAATTATCTGCCGGCCCTAATCTTCAACACGTTAGGATGGAGGAGTTTGTCTGTCGAGCTTATCTATATATCTAGATATATAGATATATATATATATATAGAGAGAGAGAGAGAGAGAGAGAGAGAGAGAGAGAGAGGAGAGAGAGAGAGAGAGAGAGAGAGAGAGAGAGACATTCATATTTATATAGATATCTAGAAAATAGACTTTTCGATTTTGGGATTAGCAGTGAGTATATTTAGTTTTAATAGAATGCATATTTTTCGAGAAAAGTCATACATACATGGAATATGGAAGCTTATCACGATTTAGGACACCTTATTTTGTGAGATTTAGGACAAAATATCCAATAATCAATTCATTAATGTTCCTAAAGAGTTGATACTTCAAATCAAAATGACATTTTCGCAATCTAAAACTGTATATATGGATTTCATGCCGACTGCCAATGACTAATCAATGAACAACCATAAGTGATGTTTCTCAGCCTATGCAACAACTAGACAAATAATTCAATTTTTTTGGAGACAAACCCACAACACACCTCACAAATGACCCTGCAGACGCTAACGCTGAGATATTCAGCATTACCCCTCGGTTGGTAAACTCCAGCGGAGGAGCAGAGTGGAGTGCAGTGGCCCCCGGGAAAGCCGAGGGCCGTCACGTTTGATTACTGGGCTCCTGGCTCGCTGCCCTTTACCACTTGGCTGCCGTCTATCTGCAGCCTCCCTTAATGAAACGCTGGTGGCCGGCGGTCCCTATAGGTGAGCCTGCCGCTAATAAAGGAGCTGATCGATGGCAGGGGGAGAGCGGCGCGGGGGGCGGCTCGGAGGCGCTCTGTCTTAATGTGAGGCGCAGAGGTGTGCCTTCAGAGGTGGACTCGCTCATCTTCCTGAGAGGGAACAGTGGCCAGGAGGACGGATGAAGGGAGAGATGTGGTTTAGATTAAATGGTCAATCAAGGCTGCTTTTCTCCAGAACAGAAACCTTCTCATGGTGTGTTTTTCTTTCCAGACAGACTCCCCATCGACTCGGCTCTTTATTTCTGGCTCGACACGATAAGCAGAATTGGCTTTTTACTATTTTGGAAGAACATGACGTTCCTATCTCATCGAATAGGACTGTCTGTTGTCTCAGAGTCAGTGATCTGTCACTGTAAACAGTTTTGATTAAACACGTGTGGGGATTCGACCCATGGACTGGTGGTCCCATTAGAAGTCTCTTCCGTCTCCTCCGATGTCACGGTACACAGAGCAGGAGTACGAGGGAGACTCCAGTAAATCAGGCGCATGTTAAATCCAGTGTGGAGCACCAGTAACTCCCTGGCGTGCTACTGCCTTAATGGGAGTGTAAGGCACCTGACCCGCCACCATCATGGCCCTCACTGGTTGGCGGACTCACCCAACATAACGTAAACCTCTCTCCCTCCTGTCCTGCTCGGCCCCGCTCAGTGTCTGAATGGAGGATAAGGAAGGTCACTGCTCTGGCCCAAACGGGTCCGCCCCAAGGGTGGATGAATATGTAAAATATAGATCGACAACGATGATGATATTACACATGCTCTTTCGTGGGGTCTGAGGCTGGATGAGGTCAGGCTGGATGAGGTCTGTCTGTTTCACATTCACCTCAAGGCGATCATGAATTGAGCCACTGTGTGCTGGGCTGTATGGAGGTATTAACCAATGAACTGATGAAGGTCCAGAGTGAACGTTATGGCTTCACCTCCTCGGCGTTCTGATGGTCCAGCTTCCCCAAACCTTCCATCCCTTTGGATTATTTTGTTTTTTTTCCTTTTCCTATGCAGATTTAAATTTTGTTGAACTATTAACGCAACTCAATGTGGATTTGTTTTGAACTTTGACCTCCATCCTCCTTTTTGAGGCGATAATCTCTTTGCGTTTTGAAGGCATCTTTGTCATTTGAATGAACCAAAATTTCTCCTGGAACTGGTGAATGAAGATCTGTTTTGCCAAGTGAGCGTTTTTTTTTCAGTTGAATCCTTGCAGTGTTTCCCCCACACTCTGCATCATAACTTCAGTTTTAGAATAAAACTAACCCTTATAATGATATATATTATTATAGACATCTAATAATGTATATTATTATTATTGATAGAATGTTCAAATGTTGATATTATATATGAATATACTATAATAATATAAATATATTAAAAAAACCATCCACTGACAATAGTCTGCCCTTAAATACAGTCTGACCTTACAGTTTGCCCTTAAATACAGTCTGCCCTTATGTGTTTGCCCTTAAATACAGTGCGCCCTTACATATAGTCTGCCCTTAAAAACAGGTCTGCCCTTACATTCTGCCCTTACAGTATGCCCTTACTCACAGTCTGCCCAAAACGGCCCACTAGGAATTGGGAACACATCCAATGGCAGGGGTACGAAAGGCCAACCCCCACATGACGGTCATGGTGTTCAGACCGTTACAGTCAACCCCGTTGAGGACGGTGAAGTCAGGAGAATGTTGATTCCAGAGAAACAGGCCTGGTGGCCATCTGAGCATGACATACACAAACTAGTGTCAACGCAGAAGCCATCAACATATGGCGACAAAGTTTACAGAATATTCACAATCTTCTGTATATATGCACACACACACACACACACACACACACACACACACACACACACACACACACACACACACACACACACACACACACACACACACACACACACACACACACACACAGCAAACGCTGGCACGACTCATGAGAGTAACATTTGCACGTGCTCTTTCTCTCTCTCTTTCAAACAAACACACACCTACTCGAGTGCTATTTAAAGAAGTCCAATTAAATGTAATGCTCAATATAATCCATCTCTCCAGTTTGATGAACTTGTTGCTAGAGAACGCGGGAGAGAGATTGGGAGAGCCTGGTTACCTCCCACCGCAGAGCTGCGGGGCTCCCCGCAGTGCAACAGCAGCCTCTAGAGGCCGCAGGCGGTCACTGAAACACTGTACCCACGACACATTAGAAGCTCTATCAAAGTCTCAAGTCGATCAGGGCTCTTCTGTGAGACCACGCTGCCACACAAGCCTAGTGCCTTCATATGGCCAGCAGTGATGGACCAACATCTAAAACCAGAAGGACATCTGACACATTTGTACTCTCCAGGATGTCAGTTCTAAATGAAGTTAATTGCCAATGTCACCAACGTAGTTTAAAATCCTCTGTTGGTCCTTATAGTGGCTTCAATCTATAGAGGCTTCAATCTATAGCGTCTTAAATCTATGGTGTCTTTAATCTATAGAGTCTACAATCTATAGAGGCTTCAATCTATAGCGTCTTCAATCTATAGTGCCTTTAATCTATAGTCTACAATCTATAGTGGCTACAGGGCCTTCCTTCTATATTGCGTTCAATCTATAAGCCTACTCTGCATGTGTGATAGTTCTCATGTCAGTTCCCATGTCCTCAGACTGTCAAATACAATTGCCGATGGTTGATCTTAAGTTTGGCAGGTTTACCCAGAGCTATCTCCTACCATTTCAGAAGAGTTCTGCCTGATGAATTGCATTATCAACGCTGTGACGTCGTGTGATTTAAGGTGAGCTGTTTTCTAGTCAGCCTCCCAGCTGGAGACGTTGATGAAACACCCTCTGAACTACATGATGAGCCCTGATGATTACGGCAGAAGAAGGGCCCTCCTATCCCAGGGTCTAGATGTCCACGGTGGTCGCAGTGCCGTGCCCCACAGCTTCCCTGTAAACCAGCCACTCTGAGTTCACTGAAAGGCTTCGCTTGTTTGTTACAAAACCCCAGCTCTGGCGCGATCACAGGAGCTTTGTGTACCTCTGCGCCTCGTCAGAATGCATGGTGCAGCATGCTAATGAGCTAATGCAGTCCCACCGTTGGTGCAATTAGGCCTGTGCTGTGTGCTCTCTGTAATTGGGGAATGGCTAATGGAAACAGGTGTCTGCTGGCAATGACTCCTCTGTGGAGGGATAGGGGGTGGGGGGGGAGAGGGCTACAGAGTTCTTTTTCTTTTGGTCATTAAAACATTAGGTATGCAAATATATTTCTGTATATTTTGTTAAGATGTTACTTATTGCCTCGGATACAATGTCTTTCATGCAGCGCTTCCTTGCCGTGGATATCTTTTTGGACTAGGTGACAAATTTGACTTTTCTTTCTCATAGTTATTTGGCCGCCATGCCAATCCATCACGTAAATGGGCGGATTTTATTATTATTTTTGCTCAATTGGATTTTAATGAATTCTGCAGTAAATAAGCAACAAAGAGGGAAGATAGTGCGGTGTCCCGTGATATCCGGCCCTCCCGTTGCATTAGTGGAACAATACGTGAGAGGGCTCTGAGTACTCTGCATCAGGTGAGGCAGAATTAGATTTAGAGTTTAGTGTTTCAAGCAAATAAAGAGAGAGACACAATCATGCAGGGCAATTCCTTTTAATGCCTTCAAGGTCGGCCTTTTGTGAGGATATTGCTTTCTGTCTGCGCTCACACTCTGTATGGGTAGACTCTCCCCTGTGTGGGGGGCTGGGTCTGTGCAGCTGTGTCGAGGTTACATCTCTGCATCTCTGCATCTCTAAACCTCTACGCCTCTATGTCTCCACACCTCCATCTCTCCAGCTCTAGACCTACATCTCTACACCTCTATGTCTCCACACCTTTACATCGAGACACCCTTTACATCTCTCCTGCTCTAGACCTCTACATCTCTACATCTCTACCTCTGCATTTCTACGTCTCTACTTCTACACATATACACATCTACTCCTCTACAACTCTACATCTCTGCATCCACACCCTCTACATCTTCACAGCTCTACGTCTCTACATCCATACCCTCTACATCTTTACAGCTCTACATCTTCACAGCTCTACATCTCTACATCCATACCCTCTACATCTTCACAGCTCTACATCTCTACATCCATACCCTCTACATCTTTACAGCTCTACATCTCTACATCTTTACAGCTCTACATCTCTACATCCACACCCTCTACATCTTTACAGCTCTACATCTCTACATCCATACCCTCTACATCTTTACAGCTCTATATCTCTTCATCTTTACAGCTCTATACCTCTTCATCTTTACAGCTCTATATCTCTACATCTTTACAGCTCTACATCTCTGCTCTCTGCCCCACGCTCCTGCGTGCCGGAACACTACGGTAATATTTTCTATATGCTATTTCTAATATGGCACCAATATGCATTTTTATAAATATATTATACAAATACAATAACCCATAAATATTCATCTGTTCCACAATAAACATAATGGATAGTATTCCTAACAGGAATGCTGATAGACATTATACTTAAACAGGTCACTGCTATATGCAATTTTAACACACAACTTTAGTAAGTCGTTTTAAATCCCTTCAGTACATTCTTTTTTTATTTTCTTATAGTAACATATCCAACCATTGACCTCTGACCCCTCACACTCACACACAGGTACGAACACACTTGACATGAAGCATCTGCCTGATGGAAACCAGGGTGAGCCAACATCTCCAACCGGGGTCTCTTGCTCCTCTCCACAACGCTAATCAAGGCTATAATTAGCGCTCGCCAGATGAGGGCTTTCCGGTTGAACGGGGACAATGGCTAACGCTGATATAAATGGACGTCTCTTGAATGTGTGCTCATCTTGCATGCATGAGCGGAGAATAGGGGTCATGACGACAACAAATAATTAGAGCCAAAAAAGGAAAATGAGTCGGACGTCATTAACTAATGTGCTCATGCCTGTTAGTGCATGGCGGGAAACGAGTGTGCGACACGGCTGTCGTTATGGAAACGCTCAGCGTTGAAAAAGGGATTTCTTTAGGATTAGTTTCAGAACTTGATCTTGAACATGCAAGCAAGAGAAAAGGTTGATCAGCGATGTATCTTTTAATCTTTTTCCAAAAGCTTTGGGAGGATGTTTTGTAGGTTGCCTGGGTATCCGTCTCCTGAATAGGCTTGGTCATCAGCCCACACACTGTAAGGGAAGAATGAGGTGCCAGCCAGCCCGCCCTCCTCCTCTGTCCAGGAGTCTGTAGCATCCACCTCCCCCTATCCTTCTCTCCTCCTCCACACATTACCCCACCTCCTCCCTGTCTTGTTCAGACTATTGGTAGAGGTAGTGCTGGTCCTGATGCTGCGAACTGGCAGGGAACGCAATCTGGTGGTCAAACACGATTAGACCAATTCCCGGTCTGGATGTCAGGGCTCCGTTTGAGTTGGTTGGTTTAGCTGGTGGAGCTGCCTTTTGAATAGTGTTGGCCATTTTCTGACACACTGTATGAAGAAAATTTCAATTGATCACAACACTTGAAATTCCTGTTGCTATTTGTTTTCATCTCCTCCACTTTCAGATAGACAGACTTAAAACCCTTACAAACTGTGGCCATAATACTCTGGCAGTAGAGACACAAGGGATGCTGCAGAATGTCTCTGGGGGTCATTCTAAGACCTATTGTCAGCAGGCCATCAGTAAGTCTATTAACCCATGAGGACATCCTCTGGATAGAGCTGCATTTGGAAACAATGTCAATACAGTTAAACTCTAAGCCCCAGCCAAAACTTCCATTTATTTCGAGCGATCTCATTAGGCGAAAATTTTAATTTATTTTGAGCCATCTCATTGGTTGAAAACTTTCAATTTATTTCAAGCGATCTCATTGGACGAAAACTTATTTTTATTTCAACCGATCTCATTGGTCGAAAATTTCCATTTCAAAGTAATTGAAGTTTGAGCACCGTACAATCGTTGTGGTCATCAAGGAGTGCTCAAAGACAGAAAACTTCAGATGCAGGAATGAATTGATGGTCCATAAACTGCTATGCAAACATAATATCACGTCATTCTAGAAATCCTTCTTGTGCAATTTGTCCCTCTAACTGTTTAACCCCTATGCTGTCCCTAAAAGAGGTCATCAGGTGAGGTCGGGCGGGTGTGCAAGTCTTCCAGAGCTCAGCCTGTGGTATTGATCAGGGTGCAGAGGAAAGGTGATCATTTGAAAAGTAATTAAAACGCCGTCCTCTGTCCCCTGTCCTCTACCCAGGTGGTTTATCACCCCGCTCATTAAGAGAGCGGCGGACTGGGCCCCACTCTTCATCGGCCCACCTTTTTCATCGGCCCGTCACCACACTGTGATGGCTCGCTGCAAGGAGGGGTGTGCAGAGCAGGTCATTATGATAGCACTTTGCATTAATAGAGTGCTTTTCTGACTAAGACACTTGTGATATAATTTATTATATATCATATTCATATAAAAATACATCAAAAACAAGAGTAAACAAAACAATTGAAAGGTACATCAAATATTAAAGTAGGGGTCTCTCAAACAAAACGGTGGTTTACGGCTGTAGATAATGTTACGTGGGGTAGGCCTAGTTTACAGATGTAGATAATGTTATGTGGCCAGTAGCCCAGTGCTGTTATCCATGGTTGAAACAATATGAAAAATAACCTTATGAGCATGTTGAACGTCGTTGTACGTTTTTAGCGTCGGGGTTGCCTAGCAATCAACGTACGATTTATACGTTACCAGAGACATGCTGGGCCTCAAGATTATGCTATTAGGCTCTAAGATAATGGATGGAGGTTATGAAGCTGTTTGCGGATTCTATTCCAGCCTTGCTCTCACAGCCGGACGCTCAGCTGCCGGCCGCTTAGTAACTATAGTCATGTCCATTTCTATCACCCCGTCGCTCAAGCGTTTAACTTCGCTTTTCGTTGCACTTGTTGACTGGTTGATTGCAGATCGTGTTGAGCACATCATTTACAGAAGTGAAATTGAGCAAATAAGCACTGAGTTGTCCTCAGTTGTTACAACACACATGAATGGCTCATGGCTGCAGACTCTTTGTTGTGGGATTGTGTTATATTCAAGTCTTCATGATTCATCATAGTAAATCTACCGTGTTCACAGGGTTAATCCACAAAGGATTTAATCATTTAATCTCCTGGTTTTGGTCGTGCCATTAAGGCCATGGTATTGGTGTTATTTTGGTATGGCATTTGTATTGGGGCTCAGCTCGGTGACCCATTCGCTCTATCATGGCGCCATCTATTGTTCAGTCTGAAAACTGCGGCTCAGACTTTTTTACTTACCATTAATTTAAAATATAAAGGCAAGGTGGGGCATAAATACGACTATTTAAATTCAGCTAAATAATATCTAGACAGAAACTCAGACAATTTTTAATGATGTATGCAATCCTAAATTATATATAATACTAATATATTAGTATATGTAGCTGAAGTCCATTGTATTGACATCATTACTGAATCACTTCAATAGTGATTAATAGTCAATAGTGTGTTATGGAGCTGCACTTGTTTCATGTTATGCTCCTCATCCATATTCATGCTCTAATGTTTACAGTCTCTATGTAAAAATCCATCAGTGATTTAACAAACACTAGCAATGCAATTGTACAGTCAATGGTACACTTTTATTGATAAGCACTTCAACGGTGGACTAGTTGATGTGAGATGGCATCACAGCTGAAGACCTCTATACATCATGAAGTTCA
This sequence comes from Melanogrammus aeglefinus, assembly GCA_900291075.1. Taxonomy (NCBI): domain Eukaryota; kingdom Metazoa; phylum Chordata; class Actinopteri; order Gadiformes; family Gadidae; genus Melanogrammus; species Melanogrammus aeglefinus. The sequence goes on along the minus strand of OLKM01000545.1, from coordinate 33,641 downwards.
CACAAACAAAAGGAGACTAAACTGAACGTGTATCAGCACACATTGGGTCAGGAAATATGTGTCGCTTTATGACCAAATGAATAAATATCTAAGCTATAATTACAGTATATCAAGGCTGCTAAATCTAGATCAACACATTGACACAAGTTTTGATTTCATGAGGGATGAACTTCGATAGTTTACACCTCAAGTCAATCAAGACCGAGAACCAAACATTCAGCTGCACTTCAAAGTTAAACCGCAGAACCCCTCACACTTACATCCCCCCACACACACACACACACACACTACCTCACATACGTAACAATCTACACATACATTACCCCCCACACACACATCACCCCCACACACACATTACAGTCCACATACATTACCCCCCACACACACACACATCATCCGTGACACACATTACCCCCCCCCACACACACACACACACACACACCACACCACACACACACACACAACACACACACACACACCACACACACACACACACACACACACACACACACACACACACACACACACACACACACACACACACACACACATTACCCTCCACAAATTAATTTCACCTGGTCATGAGCAGGGTCTGAATAAGCGTTCCTTGGTTCTAATTGGCCGAGACAGCAGCATCACAGTGGAGGCTGTCAGTGTGTTGGTCCTCATTCAGTCTGCTAGAATAGCATAGTTAAACAAAGAAGTAAAGAATATTGAAACGGTCTGAAGGAACCAGGTGGGACCGCTGCCTGGTCTCACGGATCATCTCCAGGCCTACAGCTTCACTTCAGGGTTTGATCTGCTTCAGGTCGAGGAGAGAAGCCTCATCAAAGCTCTGAGGAGCCGGGTTGGAGTGCAGGTACCCCTGGGATCCTGTGAACCCCTTCAACATGATTTAGGAGGCCAGCCGTGTGGTTTTACGCAGAAAGGTTCATGGTGATGGAGTCCTCTTAGAGACTGAAGTGGTCTAAACATGGACTTCAGAAGAGCATCACAACCATCCCCACATGAGATGGATGGTGCGGCACAACTTCTGCTGATAGAGGTGAAAGTCAAGAACCTTGATCTGTGCTCCTTGCTTCAGGGTGCACAGACCTCAGGGTCCAGATGAAGGTGCGCCCCCCCCTGTCCCATGTTTCTCCATGAGCAGGGCACACGTCTGGAGGTCTTGGGAGGTCCTAGGAGGTCCAGCGCCACCAGGCCACCTTCACGCGGTCCCAGACGGCGTCCAGCGAGTCGATGGCGGGGCGCACGTCCAGGTTGGAGAACTGGTAGGTCTCCTTGTTGATCTCGCCGTCGTAGTAGTCGATGACGTAGCGCACCTCCCGCCCACAGCGGTCCACGATCCAGTCATGGCGGTCGAACGGGAGCTCGTACCTGGAGGGGGAAGACGGGTTACCAGTCAGCTAGTGGGGGGAGACAGGTTACCAGTCAGCTAGTGGGGGGAGACAGGTTACCAGTCAGCTATTTGGAGGAGACCGGTCAGCTGGTGGGATAATGTTACCCGTCCCCTAGTTACCGGTCACTTAGTGGGATAATGCTACCAGTGATTAATAAAATACTGACCCCATCCAGGATCGAATCCGTGCCCTTGGAGAATATTCTTTGGCTTTCCCTCCAAATCGTTTGAGGGAGGGGCCACAAGGGCATTCTCTGGAAGAGGAAGGGTGACACATCATCATCATCATCATCATCCCTCTTAGAGGAGGAGCCACGATGGAGAGATGGACTCACCCGGCGTGCAGCGCCTCCCACTTGAGGATCTCCTGCCAGGCCTGCTCGTTGTTCTCGTTGTGGATCTTGATGATGTTGCTCATGTCCTGAGGATCCAGGGACTCCTCGCGCCAGCGCCACCTACAGCAGGGGAGGACAGGAGAGGACAGGGAACGGTTCAGTCAATACAGAAACACTCAGGAGGATACTACTTATCAAAGATTTACTTTTCCATCTGAGTACAGCTGACTAGCAGCCTTATTGTTGGAATGGAGCCCTCTAGCTGACGAACACCCTCATTGTTGGAATGGAGCCCTCCAGCTGACCAACACCCTTATTGTTGGAATGGAGCCCTCTAGCTGACGAACACCCTTATTGTTGGAATGGAGCCCTCTAGCTGACGAACACCCTTATTGTTGGAATGGAGCCCGCTACATGTAAGGTAGGATCCATCAGTCTAGGGTTCTTGTCCCTAGTCATGTGTTCTTTTTCACTCAAGGTGATATGGACCAACAGGTGAAGCAGGCGTCCCATACCCTTTGCGCAGCATGGCGTTCCAGAACATCTGCTCTGAGGGGTACACCCACTTCTGGTCGCAGCCGTGTCGGGGGATGTTGGACTCCCTCCTGTTGAGCGGCAGTGGGAAGGGCTGGTCGGGGGCGGGGCTCTGGTTCGGAGGAGGCATCTGGAGGGAAATAGCCCACGTATTTAACAATTAATTAATTGTTTTAGTAAAATTCAACTCTAGTAGGGCAGTAAAAACATGAAAACATATCCAGAAAATAATTTGAGCTTACAAAATCGTCAGAAACTTCATCAAAACACGAAGCAGCCGCCATTGTTTTTTGTTTACAAAGCCGGCGGTTTCGCTACTAGTAGGCTATAACTTACAGCCTACTAGTAGCTCAGCCAATCAAAACGCAGCATTAGTGATAGCCCACTAGTTGAATTTTACTAAAGACCAGATAGCCTCATCAGCAATTAAGTGTTGGTTTTTTTTTTCATAAAAACAACTCGCAACCAGTAAGCGTGATGCGTTAGAGAGGAGAGCCAGTTGACCACAACGCCGCTCCCATCGTAGGCCTTCAGCAGACAGAGAAGAGTGGGAATCTACTGCGGAGTTACAATGGATCCCAACTGGTTCAGCAAAGGCCTCTTAGTGGGAATGGACTTTAGTAGCCACCAGTGTACAAATAATAAGAACCGTAGATAACACCTCCCCCCCCTATATATTTATATATACATATTACGTGTATTATTATTTTTTTACATCTACTGCACAACAAATTGCCCCATTGGGGGACAATAAAGTATTTTGAGTACGAACTTGAGTGCACAGCCTAGTAGAGTTAGAATCCATGAAAGAGAAATATAAATTGAAATATGATCTGAATGTCACTTCCTCTCAACATCCCTGGTGTCCTTCCTTTCTCTCAGGTGTCAGAGGACAGTACCATGTTCGTGGGGTCGATGTCGTTCTGTCTGCCCGACGCTGCGGTCTTCATGGGGCACCCCACAAACTCGTAGGCTCGGTCCTGGTGGGCCGGACCCGCAGGGGCCGCTGGGGCCGCTGGAGCCTCAGGGGCCGGAGGCACGGCGCCACCTGGAGGTGGGTGGAGGTAAAACATGAGGGCTCTGTGTGGTCATGAGCAACACGTTCTAGAACACTCCTAAACGGGTCAGATGTTTAGAAGAGGCGCGGGCTAACGGGTCTGTCCTCATCTGAGCATGGAACCCCACCTGTTACCTCATACTCAGGGGGCACTTCAGATACACACTCACTACATGGCAACAACCTGGAGTAATTCTACTAATTGCTCTAGTTCCTCCTCTGCAGCTTTTTTTCTTTACACATTATAATAACCAGTATTACCCAGCCATCCTCTCTTTGAGGGAACCCGTTTGGGTTTTGTTCAGTGCTACAACTTGTTTAGAGGCTGTACTGCAAGGGGAGAAGCTCCATTTCTCAGAAGGTCCTAACGCTCGTCCATTCTTAGATCAAGGACCTCCCGTCTATCTTATTGGTTGCGGGGCTTAAGGAAACATCTCTGGCCACGCCCAGTGGACACTCAGTGGGCAGGACAGGTAGGTAGACGGCTGGTATGACTTTGTAATGAGCTCATAGGCTACAGTGACGTACGGGGGCCTATTGATGCACCACAGCTGAGTTTACTGGGGCAACAACAATAATTCTTTAGGCGGTGTGGTTTTGATGAGCGTAGCTTCTCCTGGTACTTACCAGCAGTGCTTTGGTGCATGGGGCACCCTGGAGGGGGGGCAGCTGAGAGAGGAGAGAGACAAGACCACTCTGATTAACCACTGAATAGTTCAACTACATTCAACAGTGATCCATATCAATTCAATCACATTCATTAATTAATAAATTATTTTACTTGAAACATGAAGATTAATAGACAATGGGGATTTATCAATCATCAGAATTCATCAATCAATAGACAGAGTTCAACTCTTCAAAGTCTCAATCTCCATCCATCCCACTCATCACACCCCTCCTGTCTCACCTTTTGGGGCTGGGTCTTTCCGATGCATAGGACAGCCCTGGGGGGGCGTGGCCACCGCGGCCTCGGCCCAGACGTTTGGGACGCCCATCGCGGACCCTGTGACTCCCATCGTATTCCAAGTCTGAGGCAGCAGGCGACAACATGCTATTAGTGTGGTAACAAAATGTACAACAAAGACATTTCCCCTCAGCCTCCCCCTGCTGCCCCATGTGACCCCTTAGCCTCCATCTTGCCCCCTTAGCCTCCATCCTGCCCCATGTGACCCCTTAGCCTTCATCCTGCCCTCTTAGCCCCATGTGACCCCAGGCTCCTCCTTGGCTCACACGGCCGACGACCTTTCACTGGTTAACTAGTAACTAATGTTAGTTGACAAGTGACTAGTAATTGTTAACCCCAGGTTTAGTAAACCCAACTAGTTCACTAGTGCGGACGTAACGTCACATCCTCTGGTCGTCCAAGGAAACTCCAGGTCTAGTAACTCACTAGTAAACTAACGTTACGTTACATCATCAGGTCGTCCTATAGCTGCAGGTTTATTCACTTATTATCTGTTTCCCGCCGTTACCCAGACCTCGTCGACCCAACACAAAGACAACATGTTAACATGTGGACATGCGGCCAGGTAAGAAGCTCAAACGGAGCGGTAGGAGACGTTCACCAACCTGTCAGTTCGCCGTCTCAGAGTTTCTCTCCCAATGTCATCACACCACCATAGCCATTACCCAGAGTATCTTGCGCGGTCACGGCTAAGCGGGCTGGGTTCCAATTGGTCCACTTGCAGCCTATAAAGAGTTCACTAGCGAATAGGGAACGAGGAAACCAAAGGGAGAATAATGGAACGCACCCATGTGATATCTTCCTTTTTTTAAATAAAAGGTGAGCACAAAACGAAAAGAACCTCATCGCCACCTACTGGGTGGGAGGAGTTTAAATACTCCCAACGCGCAGCAGATGGCGGTGATGTACTTGCCGTTGTTTATATATTATTTTCTCTATCCATTCTTTTGTCTGTCGGTATGTCTGTCTGTATATATGTATGCTTGTCATATATTAGTGAAATAGGGCTTCGATGAGTTTCAGATTACTGAAGGTAATTGGATGGCATGTAATATTATATGTATGGACTGGGAATTGGCTTCAAGGAAACAATTGAAAGGAGTGGGTAGCAGAATAGGTAGGTGAATCTATGAATGAGCGATGTGGATGTTAGAGGACAGAGGATGTTATGTTCTTTTAAGCAGGGGCCAGATGGGCCAGGTGATTAAGGGAGGTTGCCGGCCCTACAAATGTATTTTGGATGATGAAAAAATTAAGTAGATTGGATTGGTATGTACCGGCCCAGACTATGTTAGCGTATATGAGATACGGATAGATTAAACTGTAATAAAGTTTTAAGAGGCAAGCCTGATGAACCCAGGCCCCAATCTCTCGCAGAATACCAAGTGACCTTCAGTTTTATCGTTCACTGAGTGGAGGGGATGTTCCAGGACCATTTTTCAGGATGCAAGAAATCTAGTGCATTGGAGCAGAAAGATGTTGTTCTCCCTAGACAGATTCATTACAAACAGGTTAATGTTGTATATGCATGTTTGTTTTCAATACATTGCGGCGTTTAACTTAAAAGACGTTTATTGCTTCCTCATCATGGCGGTGTTCAGGTCAAGGAACACCATCATGTAGCCATGACTACCCTGTGGGTGATGTACCTTCTTCTTAATATGTACAACCACCAGTCGCCGCCGTTTCAATTCCATTCAAAAAGCTCTATGGCACGACTATTGTTGTGAACAGTATTATCAATGTATTATTGATCTTTCTTTTTTTCTACCTGATTGTAGTATGTTTGCTTTCCCTGCGAGAGTTTTGTACTTTCTTAATGCATAATAATTTAAAGGTTTATAAAAAAAAAAAAAAGAGAGAATTTCTTTATTTTTGTTCAATACATTGGTACTCAAGGCGGGGCCCTATTGTTGTTTAGTTGACCGCTTTAACCTTACAGTGCTGGGGGAAACACTGATTGAGGCCTTCTGGCGCGTTCAAACGGCTGGAGTATGAGCTCGTCTGTGGGTGAGCTACAAGTGCAAAGAGCCTTGGAGCTGGAGCGAGACCCCAGTAACTATGGAGGCAAAGGGTTGCTCCAGTTGATTGAATACATGAAACCGAAAAACCGACAGGATGTACAAGTCGTTGAAAAGCCACTTTCCAATTAGTGTTATATCTCTATGTGCACCGTAGCGTGATCAAGGCGCATCCATGTGCTGTTCTGCACAGTGTTTAGTTTAGTTTAGTTTATTAGGATCCCCATTAGCCAATACACAAGGCAACAGCTACGCTTCCTGGAGTCCACATTTAACAAGAAAAACATACAATGAACCAACAATACACAAAAACAGGATAAAGAAGAAAAGAGAACAGATAACAACAAAAAACAAAAGAAAAAAACAAAAACAATGTACAAATATGAAATCATAGAGAGGGTAAAGGAAGACATCATACATAGGTCAAATTGTCAAGTAGCAAGTATGATGTTTCATAGCACCACTCCAATAACATCACATAATCTGCACACAATGACATATATTGACAAGTCTAAATAAACTATTGCAAATTATTAAAATGTATTTTGAGCTGTTTTTTAAAGTGTATTCTAACCTAAATGTATATGATTGTATGAGGTAAAGAGTTCCATATTCCATATACAGTGTGAGAATGTTCTCCCCGTGTCCATCCTGAAGGACATTAGAGATGTGTTGGAATCTGATATTTATACGTTTTTTGTTTTGCTTACGGATGAGCAAGGGGGACAGATCTTTGGAAGGGGCTTCAAACTGTTCGGCCCGTGGCCTCCGCACTGGGTACGGCTTTATGAAGGACCGAGAAAACTACTAACATCAGAGCTTAACAAGGTCTAGGTCTCAGATGGAAGCTGGAACTCTCCTTTCTGGATGTATAAATCCTAACTGACACATGTAATAACTACGGACGGGTCAGTTTGCTTTAATAACTGACCAGGGTAATAACTACGGACGGGTCAGTTTGCTTTAATAACTGACCAGGGTAATAACTACGGACGGGTCAGTTTGCTTTAATAACTGACCAGGGTAATAACTACGGACGGGTCAGTTTGCTTCAATAACTGACCAGGGTAATAACTACGGACGGGTCAGTTTGCTTTAATAACTGACCAGGGTAATAACTACGGACGGGTCAGTTTGCTTTAATAACTGACCAGGGTAATAACTACGGACGGGTCAGTTTGCTTTAATAACTGACCAGGGTAATAACTACGGACGGGTCAGTTTGCTTTAATAACTGACCAGGGTAATAACTACGGACGGGTCAGTTTGCTTTAATAACTGACCAGGGTAATAACTACGGATGGGTCAGTTTGCCTTGAACTTAACTACAGTGCTGGTTCTGATCGGCTCCAGGTTCCCTGTGGCTTTCTTCAAAAGAACATTTCCATCCTCATTGGTTTCTTTAGTCTACCCGAGCAGCCCTATTGGATGGATAATGTTGTAGCAAAGCCAATCACCACGCTCCACCTAGGTGGCATTTACAGGTTCACCTGGAGCAGCTGTTGTGCCAGTCAGATCACGCGCTCTCTTTAAGCGATGGAGGCTCCAGCAGGACCAGAATGGTTTATCCCTTTCTGCTGACACAGTCTCTGCTCCCTGCCAAGGCTGGCATCTCACCAGCAGATAAGCCGTAGTGAAATGAGTCGTCACACGGCCCGTGGCTGCCCTTAATCAGCTGGACAACCGACGGTCAATTTCACAAATTAGGCATTTTTGTAGTTGGAGCTTTGATATTAACAGGGCTGGAGATTAAACTCGTCAGGCGACTGCAGTTGAAACGAGTCAGACTTTTTAATTTCGAAGTGGACTTTAAGTCTATTATGTAGAAAACAGCGTGACTGATATTCAGCGCTGATAATCAGTCCACCTTAAAAAGAGTATTAAGGAGCTCTTTTCACATGTGCGACCGTAATGTTAATGAAGTAATAGTGTAGTAGTGGACCAAGCAATCCTTATGGCACACTTCATGGCAATTTCACTTCCATAAGCCAGTGCTGTGATACATCACCAGTATTATTTCTCCTTCACTTCACACAGTGTCTGAAGTTCTGACTATGATTTATGGTTAAGAGATGCCCGACATTGGTTTGAGCCTCATTAAAGCCGTCTGAGGATTCACAGTGCAGAACCATACCCTGCTTGCATCGGGTAGTTATATATATATGTAGAATGCTTTTCCCTAGGGTTTTTCCAGAATCCAAATCTGCATATTCTTTTGCAGTTCTTGCAGGAGTTGTAAAGGTTCACGCAGTGCATTTGAACTGTAAGAATAGTTGATGCCCAGAGCAGGGTCTGTGTTTGAGTCCAGCAGCTGACACTTTAGGTTTTCATCAATCAAAGGACACTCTTTCTTATCAAAGTCCACCCCAAATAATGGTGCATGCTTTATTCGTGCCAGTTAATGTATCATCAGGGCCCTCCCTTTGACTGGTATGCCACTCTGACCCCCCCCCCCCCCCCAAACCCCCACCAATGGTCTTTGCGGCCTAAAGGACCATCTCCCATTAATGCATCAACAGCTTTTTCCAACCTCCTCATGGCCACGACTGGATGCTGGTTAGTATGCAACATGTCTATCTGGGACTGAAAGATTCCCCTGCTCACCTGGGTGGGCTTTTATAGCCGTTATCACCTCTGGCCATCGCAGCTGGGGGGCTGAGGAGCCAAGGAAGGAGAGAGAGAGAAGGGGCAGCCCACCTGTCTCATTAGACAAAGATCTGTAAGTGTTTTCAGCCAGCAGGCTCTCCCCCTCTCAGGAGAATCCCGTTTCATCTTCGTTCCGTACGTCTGTCAACCTTTCGTTTGTCTGGGCGTTCTAGGTGGTGCCTGCCCTTGTACTTGGATTAACTTGCTGTTGGAGACTAGTGTGTTTGTTTGTCGATTTGTGCAGAAAAACTAAATTTGCACGCTAAATGGAAATCCACAGAGAACCACCTTGCACTGAATTTTTTTTTTTCTCTCTCACCCACATTTGCATCTGCTGGTGGTAAGTTGGATTGATACTGGTTTAATTGGCTCTGATTTGACAAACCATCCCCTTGCGTAAAGGCCAACACACTATAATCAAATGTGTCATGTGCTGAACCATTAATGGATCAATCATGAAAATATGCCTCAGCTCTTCTTGAGCCCTTGCTGTGTTTTCTCTGCTTCGGGAGACGGATTTTGTAGAGGTTCCCTGTGGTGTCCTCAATTGGTCTCCGGGTCATTTTTTTTAAAGGTCTTTAATAACTAAGGATGTGTCGGTTTGCTTTAATAACTGACCCATGTAATAACCAAGGATGCGTCAGTTTGCTTTGACCTACAGTGTGTTCTGATCGTCTCCAGCTTCCCTATGGCTTCTGATTCCGAAGCAAGATTTTCTTTTCCAAAGAACATTTCCATCCTTACTGGTCCTTCAGTTTACCCGAGCAGCCCCATTGGATCGACAATGTTGCAGCAAGGCCAACCTCCGCGCTCCACCCAGGGGCCTTTCAGGGGCTCCTCCAGACGAGGGTGCCGTTACAAGCCGGTTTACTCTAGAAGTTTGTAGCTAACGATATACATGGCCTTTTGCTCCATGTTCCATGGTGGAGACTTTTTTTTGTGTGGTGATGTGCTGGTGCACACTGATGACTCAATGTGCAACAGGTGTGCAGCCTCACCAGCCCCAGAGTCCAATCAGACTCAGCCAGGTGAAGCCGCTTACAACAGTGAGCATCCACACCTCATTCAGCTCAACTTTATGGTATGACAACAGGCAGCCACACTTGCTCTTGCACTTGGTCTGTTGGAACAGAACCTGTGCAGAACATTCAATGCTCGGACAAAACCTCAGAAATATACACCGATTGGGAATATAAGATGAATCAACATAAATAAAGAATAAATAAATATGCCCAAATCGGGGATCCAAATCAGGCTCTAAATGCAGTTTTATTTCACAAGTTCAAGTCAATCGTTTCAATGCTCTTTGCTTAATGGTCTGACCGCGTTTGTAAGTTCTGCTTTATTCTAACCTGTTAAATGGAAGGATAAACTCTGCTTGATGTTGATATTGCTTATGATAAGGAGGTTGACTGGTTCTAACATCGCTCCCCCCCCCCCAACCTAGCATGAAGGTCCTGTGAAGGAGGAACATTGGAGAAACCCCAGGGAGAGCAGTGAGAACAAGCCAGCTCCACACTGGAGCTCGGCTGGAGCCCAGGAGCTTCTCCTGGGAGGCAGCAGAGCGCCACCCTGCCTCGAGGTGTGTTGTATGTGAGGCTAATGGCCTCGGTCAGGTCAGTACTGAATACCACCACTGGGTGGCGATGTTGTAAATTACTATGGAATTCACAAAATACTTGGCCAGCCTCCTATTTATTATTTATAACTTTGCAAAAAAATAAGAGTATATCTGCAGATGACGTAGTGTCTGGGCGTACATTATCAGAATAAAAAAAGATTATGACAACTCCCAGACATTTAGGAACCTAATAACCAGATTGATAGAAATAATGTTAGCATGCCTATTAAAGCTGATTGAGATTGATTGCTTATCTAACAACAAAAAGGCGGTCAATATATATATATATATATATATATATATATATATAAATATATATATATATATTCATGGTAAGAACCCACTCAAGGTTAGCTGTTGCAGATCGATTTCTGTATTTATTACTTGTTTATTTTATATTTAAACAGCCTGACCCATCCCTTTTAGTGATAGATCTATCACTAAAAGCTGTAAATAATGTTAAAACTGATGATGAATTTGTAATATTTTAAATAATAAGTGTGTATTACAGAAGCAAACGGCAAATCATCAAAATGACTTCTTGAGTAAGAAAGTTTAAAAGAAAGCAGAGAGGTTTTTCCAGTCTTTATCTTTTTTAACCAAATGTGAGGAAAATTAAACATCGCTCACATGTAACTTAATTTTAAACTTCATGCTTCAAACAATCATTACATTCTCGAATCCCCATGCTAATAGTTCATCAATGAAACTATGGCCATGCTCTTTTTGGTAATTTATTAGGAAAGTCTCATTGAAATCAAAATCTCTCTTGCAAGAGAGACCTGAAACAATAAAATCGATACACAATATAACAAATTAAAGGATATTATAGAGAGATCAATCAATCCAAACATTGACTAATAATAATTAGGTTAATGGTCACATTTAACAGTCCCTCAAGGGATGAGTGGTTTAAGTTTTGGATTTCACTGCCTTCCCAGTTCTACTTTTGAGGAACATTTAGAGCCATCTTATCATGTGATCTAGTGTTTATTATATTTTATTTGGGTTAAGGCTCTTAGATATTTTTGCAATTGTAATATATTTACTTTTTTTTTCGCTCAACTAAACGTTGAGTTCAAACACCCTAACCCTAACCCTTGAAATTGAACAGATCCACAGTGTGGAAACGACACCTAAAGCTGTTAAAATCCAGCGTTGCCCGACATTTGTAGTCTAATCGACTAAACCTGTGTGGAGCCTGATCATTTTGAAATGGCACTGATTATTTCTTAAGTCACTAACGATATCAGCTCTAGAGAACTTGGTTCTGATTAGCATACAGCGGCTAACAGGCGGTATGGTTAGAGTGCTCCCAGTGAACACTAATCTCGACTGCTCCTTCGGCCTCACCGCCTCTCAAAGTGCTCCAATGGAAGAGGAATGGAGTTAACCACTCAAGAAACATCATCTCAGTTGAGAGGAGACAAGCAGAAGCTTCTACTCGCTAAACAAGAGATTGGGCTAAAAGACCCAAGGCCTTAAGAGTGTGCCAATGTGCGGCTCATCAGCGTATCATACCGGTCCACCGGACCCCGTGGCGTGACGGCCTCGCACTCTCGCCTTATTGGGTCGTCACACGTGAAGCTCAGGCTGCAAGTCGGTAAGAGGTCCTTCGTCCACTTTCAAATGGAGAGGAAGCCATCCCTGGGTCCACGGTCCACATCGGGACCACGTGGTCCACTCCCCCAGGAAGGGCTTCTAGCCTGCTGTGGAACCCGTTGCCTCCACGGCTACAGACCCGGTAGCCTTGGTGACCTCATGGAAACGCGTCATCCCGATCCCTCATGCAGGAGTATGATGTGTATTTAGCGTCTGCATGATCAACTGATATGTTAGTATCTTTGTGTTGTGAGTGTGACGGCTAACCCTGGGAGACCTCCCGATATCCGGCTGGCCCTGGCTGGGCACTGATTGGCTTCAGACTTGCGTTGTTCCAAAGCTCCATGTGGCACTCCAGTGCCAATCAGAGTAACACCGGTGAACTTGCTGAATCTGGTTGGAAGTAAAGCAAAAGCGTATTGCTATCTGAGTTAAGCCTTCCGGCCAGTTTGTAACATTTATATTCAGTCTAGGATCAAAACAGTTTTGATTGCTTCCCTCTCCTTGGGCGCTGCCATTGTTTTTTTAATTTGCAGACTGCGGCATTCCGTCCTCAGCCTGCTGATTGGTTTTGGGGTTTTGGCATTTTGAAAAAGTTTTTTTTTTTTTTTTAAAGCAATGAGGCCCGACTGACTTCCAGAGATAAACAGAATGTGCGATAGGGGATTGTCTCGGGGGTGAAGCCACAAAGCAGGGGACTACCTGCCCTCCCCAGTGAGGATCACCGCCAGCAGAAGACCACTCGACCGCCTTCCCTCCCCCGGGTTCCAAAGCAGATGCTTTTGGAACCCCCCCCCCCCCCCCCCCACGAGGTGGAAGGTGAAGCCCGAGCACTGGGGCGGAGGTTCATCCAGGGGAGCAAGCTGTAGACCTCTCCCTCCCCTCCCAGGGGGCCGAGGGCCGTGTTTCCGCCCACTAGCTGCTCCCCTTCCGAGGCGTCTCCGCCCACACAGCGTGTCTCTGTCCACTAAGGGGAACATTGCGGCGCTGGCAGAGCTTCAGAAGCTCCGGCACAATACCGACACGTACACAATGGCCTTGTTCTCCTGCCAGGTTCCCTCACAGCGGAGCACTTGGTCTTCAAGGTCCTCTTCATCCTCCTCAGAAGATGAAGGGGACCTGTGGGAGTGATGGGACTCCCTTTGGCTCTGCAGTCCTCAGAGTGACACAATGACGCTCAGTGTCATTAGGTATTAGGGTTATAGAGGCCAGGAGGTTTAGAGATGGTCTGGAGGCCAGGAGGTCTGGAGGTTAAAGGGGAGGTCTAGAGGAGGCCAGGAGGAGGTTAGGACGGGTATATCCAGGGGCGCCTCCAAGGTGGGCCAGGGTTGCCACGGCAACCACCGTAGATTGACCGGCCAGTCCAATGGCCCCCCCTCACCCTGTCGGACTCCTATGCATCTCATAAATAACACTGCTATCGTTAAGTAGATAAGCAGCGAGGGGGTTATTCTTTATTGTATTATGCTGTAAACTATGAAATGTTTCTGTATTATTGAATAACCGATAAACATGTATATTCAAAATAAACCAAATTGAATAAAAGGCAAAGCAGTTGGACTTCTCCCTGCTGCTCTCACAGGGATGTTTTAATCCGATATCCACACGGGAACCGCAGAGGATTTAAACGTATTCCAAATGTGATCTGCAGGGACTCCACTTCAGTGCGAATGCGAGTTAGCCACGAGGGTAACATGGGTAGTCCTGGCCACTTCAAAAAAAAAAAAACTATTACATTACTCACATTACACATTATTGCATCACTCAATTATTTTTACATGACATTAAGAAAATATAAACGGTACAGCCGAATGCCAAATTATCAGTGAGCAGTGTTCACCCTGGAACAGAGGAGGAAATGTATTCTGTGATATGCTTTCTTTCCCTGACAGCAAAGTGAAGTGAGTGATTTTGCCAAATGCCCTAATGAACTAACACGTGTTTCTCTGTCTGGACACCGTTCTGCAGCCCTACTGGGTTCGAGGGCGCAACATATTGTACTTTCCCTCTCCCTCCATCACTCTTCCCACTGTGTGTGGTATCAATCTCAAAACGTCCCTCACATTCTTCCTTGCCCCCTGTAGCCCCCCCCCCCCCATGAGAGTGTCCTGGAGGCACTACTAAGGTGCCCTGCTGGGCGGGGGGCCAGCAGGGCACCTTGGACAGGCGATCCATCACCAGACCCTGCTACCCCATTTGTTACAGAGGCAGATCCCAGCCCACTGACATCACCCTGACTATGGTTAGAAGAGGCTGCAGCTTGACCAGTAGAATATTCCTGCTAGTATCGTTCAGTGTCTGAGGCGTCAGTATCAGGGCGTCTAACACTGACCTGTTTCTGGAAAGGCCTGTTTATTTAATTGTATTTAACTTTTATTTAACTAGATAAACGTCTCATTGAGATTAAAATCCCTTTTTCAAGAGAGACATGGCCAACAGGGCAGCACAGAGCAGACAATACATATATGGAAGGCCTGTTAACAGATAACGGCTCACAGCAGGCAATTAGTGAGGTGGACAGGAATTCATCGTAAAACTAATATCAAAATATTATAAAATCATGTCACAATATCATATCAAAATGTCCTATCCTAATGTCTCCCTATGAACGCTTCAGGCATTGATTGACAGGTAGGAGCTGTTTTGTTCAAAGAGGGTGTTTGTCAGTTGTCAGTTGTCTAAAGATCTTTTTTTCTAAAGGGCATTGCCCTGAGATCAATGGACATAGTTTTACCTCGGCCTGTGTCTCTATGGGTAATTGAATACATACTGTATATTTAGGTCCATGCAATCATCAGTGAATGTAGTTGATGCGGTCGGTTGGCAGCAGTATATCTCAATTCAATACACGTTCTTAATGTATTGATCAATTGATCCGCTTCTTAATAAATAGATCAATCCAGATCCAATCTGCTCAACTGCCATCCCCCCCCCCCCCCCCCCCCCCCCGATCTGGAGCCAGGGGCCCCCCATCTGTCCGGAGCCAGGGGCCCCCCATCTGTCCGGAGCCAGGGCCCCCCATCCGTCCGGAGACAGGGGCCCCCTCCCATCTGGAGCCAGAGGCCCCCTCCTGTCCGGTCACCACTGGGCCCTGCACCACAGGGGGCCCTCCCTTTGACGTCTCCTCAGAGCACCACCCTCAGAGCACCACCCTCAGAGCACCACCCTCAGAGCAGCGCCACCTCAGAGCACCACCCTCAGAGCACCTCCGTCACAGCAGCACCCTCACAGCAGCACCAGGGGGCGAGAACCCTGACGTCTCCTCAGAGCACCACCCTCAGAGCACCACCCTCACAGCAGCACCAGGGGGCGAGTACCCCGACGTCTCATGAGAGCACCACCCTCACAGCAGCACCCTCACAGCAGCACCAGGGGGCGAGAACCCTGACGTCCCCTCAGAGCACCACCCTCAGAGCACCACCCTCACAGCAGCACCAGGGGGCGACTACCCTGACGTCTCATCAGAGCACCACCCTCATAGCACCACCCTCACTGCAGCACCACAGGGGGCGAGTACCCTGACGTCTCCTCAGAGCACCACCCTTACAGCACCACAGGGGGCGAGTACCCTGACGTCTCCTCCCAGCACCACCCTCACAGCAGCACCACCTCACAGTACCACAAGGGGTGAGTACCCTAACGTCTCCTCAGCACCACCCTTACAGCACCACAGGGGGCCAGTACCCTGACGTCCCCTCAGCACCACCCTCCCAGCACCACCCTCACAGCAGCCCTTCTCCCGCACAGCGTCGTGGAGCCACACCAAGGAGCAGCAGTAGTGAAGAGCTCCCGATCTTCGTGGAGCAGCATGTCCCCGGTCCTCCGGTCGTCTGCGCTCCGGTCCCCGGTCACACCGGACTCTATCTGACATCGCTGCTGTTTTTTTTTTTTCTGCGTTGAGGATCTGATTTCGTCCCTTTCTGCTGATTATCGACCTGCTCGTTGGAATGATGTGGAACTCGCAGGACTCTGTTGGATTTGCGGTCTTAGCTGGGCTCTGTTTCCAGATGGGATTCTCGTTCGAAGGTAAGAAGTGAACAGAATGTCTGATCGTCAGACGAGCGGACGAGATGTAACAAGTGCAGACAATCTGAAAAAATTACGCGTTTGAAACCGAGCCGATAACGAAAGATATGCCTTCAAATGGAGACCTTCAATAAACGCTAAGATAAACCCTTATGCCCATTTGTCATTTATGGTAGAACAACGCAACTGGTGTTAGAAATGAACTCGGAGAGATTCGGTTCAGAACACATGAAGCCTATTAGGGCTGCCGGACTTCGACCATCGTGATTGCAAATGGCCTGGACATGAATCTCTGAAGACAATTGTTTCAAAGATTCTGACTGTGAGTGGACAGTGGGGTTGGTGTTAGAGCAGACCACCGAGGGGTTCAGCACCATGGAAAGGACAGCAGAGAGGCTGCGGGAGGGGAGGCTCCGCAGCCTCTTTCCTCTGCTTCATGCAGCAAATCTCCTGCATTCCAGACTAAAGAATAGGTGGAGGCTGAACGTTTATTTGTACGTCTATCTCTGGATTATTACATTGATTTGACTAGCCTTGTGTCAAGGCATGTTGAGACGTTTTCCATCAAAACATTTTTTTTTAAGGAGTATTTTTTTTTATTACTTTTAATTAGCCTAGCTGTAAACGTTTTTAAGACTAAACACAAAATATACACAACATACTCAAATGTGACGCAGCAGTATCAAAAACAAGAGAATACCCGACGTAGAGAGAGTGACTTAAAATAATTAATAAAGAACTTCCACGGTCCACTTCTATCTCACATACTAATAATCACAGTCCCACATTCGGGAGTGTGTGTTCACTGATGACCAAGGCCACCTCCGTCAGCGCCCTCATGTCTCCCCCTTCCTCCCCTCTCCAGGGCAGTTCACAGATCTTCCTTCCAACACCACAGCCTTAGAAGGGCAGAACATCGAGATGGCATGTGCTTTTCAGAGTGGGACGGCATCTGTGTATCTGGAGATACAGTGGTGGTTCTTCAGAGAGCCTGTTCCCTCAGACAGCAGTGAGGACGTTCATGCAGATGAGGTATTGCTGGCATTTCCTTTTTCTTTTTAGTGAGTTGTATGAGCAATATGAGCTGTATTGTTCTATTGCAAACCTTCTACCTCAAGACTAAGCTCCATTTCCAAGGCAAGTGTCACAATGCATTCTCCTGCTGTTGCAGTGGTCTGACACCTGATGATGCTGTAAATACAGAAAACAGTGCTCCCTCCAGGCTCAGTGTCATGCTACAACGTTCTGTTGTTGAAACCTCCCCATGGCTATTCTCAGCATTCCAAAACCATACTTTGTTAGAGCAACGATACTATAAAGAAATGAATCGTCACTATATTGTTATTCACATATTGTCTGAAACAACACATTTACAAAACGATGACACATTTACAGCCAAACAGCAAAATGGCAATGGGTAGGTAAGTATAGGGTTGGTAATAGTTAAGGTTAGTTTGCCATAGATCACCGATAAGGGAAAGATCTCTGTGACACTTGAAACCCTGACTTCAATCAGCCTTAAAGTATCACAGGTTAAGGTCTCCATTTGATAATCCAAAGTCTATATTATGTGGTTTGGCCTGTTTTCCTTTAGTTGTATAGATGTCATATGGACCATCCTGGTGTAGACCGGAACATCTGACAGGGTTGAGGATATTGAAGATATCTTTGATATTTCTCTAACTCTCTGAGACGTGTGTCTCTGGGTTTCGAGTGTCGGTGCCTGATATGCTCAGACATCTCGCCCTGCTTCTTCCTGACTGCAAGGGTACACGGTGTACATCGGTAACAGATATGACGCACATGTGTGGGCCCTGAGACGTTCATGTCACTAGAACAAGCCCTGATCATTAGGCTATTGTTGTCGGCACACTTGCGTCACCGTATTTCATCTGGCTTCTGATCCGGGGAGACGAGCAGATGTTGCCTGCATCGGCCTATCGATCCGGGCCTTGGGCTCGTAACGTCTCCTGTCTTGCATGAAGGATTATCTGGAATGATTTGGTGAGGAAAGTACCACTGGCGATCATATGTGTATAAATACATAAGATTCTGAGAGCGGTGAATGTGCTTCTTTCATTAAATGCATCTTTCATGGTTGTTTTAAAGTGCCTGTGTTTTAAGATGCAGTGAATATTCCACATGTGTTCAAAGGGAGCGAAAAAAAGAGACATTGGAAAAAGTTAGTGAACTAAACTGAGATTGTGGTGGGATGGACTACATTATTATTATATAATATTATTATTTCCTTATTTCACATAATGACGTCATACAGGAGAGATTTCAAATAATTGGTTGTGATGGTGATTCTGTGTGTAATTATAATGCTTATTGCAGACCCCAGCAAATGATTTAGACAAACTACTGAGTGATCAGACTTAGATTATATTGTGATCGGTTGAAGTTCAGAAGTCCATACTAAATAAGATTCCTAAATGATCCTAGTTACTTATTGAGTAGTTTCTATATTAGAAAGTAGCGGTTCCCCGAGATGCCTAAATAGCACTTTGATTTAACTCAAATGATAATAGAATGATATAGAGTATTTCTACAAATAGGTCCAACAATAAAACAATAACAACAAAAAAATCTCTAGAATATTGGCCCCAAGTAGTTTTGGTCTTCCTTGGTTAAAGCACCTGTATTTATGACAAAGAATCATACTTCATTTATTTCATCAAGGCTACTTGATGTATTCAATTAAACATTGTGGTTTGATGAGTGTGCAGGTGCTCAACTACTGGCTAGCAATGTGCCGATTAGAATTGAGGAGAACAAACTGCCCCGTCAGGCTTTGGCTCACGAGGCAACGCCAAGGAGCAATCGGAACTTCACCACAGCGTTCCAGTTCAGATCGGAATGCTGTGAACTGGGAACATCCAGAAGCTGGATATTGGTGATGGATTTGGAGACACCTTCAAGAGCTTTGCTATCCCACAGGGGGCCAGGTGGAGAAATTCCAACAGCTGAAGCCTTAGATGACCTTCCCCTGCTGACCAAAGTTAAACTATTCTAAGTGTGAAGGACAGATTCTATAGGAGTACAGTTTGTCAGAGTACACTCCGTCTGAGGGACTCTCCGTCAAAGATACACTGAGCACACAGCGGTCTTAGGTAATACATTCTATTATTGAGGATTGAGCTGCTTCTGTAGGAAGTCTGTAGTGGATTCCATCCATCTACAGACAACATCACAACACAATTGCAGCCTGGAGGAGAGCTGAGAGCATCGATCCAGACAGTCCTGAGCAAGAGGAGCCGATAGCCCCCATGGATACGGCAGGACGTCCCAGGATGATGTGACTGAGGACCTGGTTGGAGGGGGGGGTGGTGTTTGCACATCCAGTATGATGAGAGGGGTGGATAAGGTGCAGCACATAGAAGACACTACACCACTATATCATATTAAATGAAAAGATTGCATCTATCGTTTTTCTGTTGACGTAATCCATATAGTGTACAAATAGAGGAATGGAGAAAGAGAAATCTGAGAAAAGGCCGTGTTTGGACTGGCTGCTGGGGAAGAAGTTAGCATTGATGCTGCTGTTGACGTAGCTTAATCTGATCTCCAGGCCAGTACTCCGATGTAAGATGAACTAGAAAGGCCTCGAGGGCTTTCCTCGAAGGACAATTCTCGTCATGGGTGTCGCACAATCTGATTGGGTGTTGCAGAATCAGATTGGTTGTTGCGGAATCTGATTGATTCAAACTGATCCAATCAGGTGCAAAGTAGGCTTCACTGACTACACCTCTTGTCATTCGCTGCAGGCGGCCCCCTCTCCAAACCTCGTGAGCTGGGGAGTCTGGTCGGACTGAGCTCCATGCAGCAGGAGGGGTTCACGTCCCACTCTGAGCCCCCACCTTGGCATCCCTGTTATTAAAGCTCTCCTCTCGGCCACCTTTCTGCTACAATAACAACTGCCTTCTGCCTACCTTTTAGTTTTACGACTGATTTACCAAGAGGGCTTGCAATGGGCTTTTAAACTTCCGATCGCATGATTGAAAGCGTCCTGTACAGTATAAATTACAGTATATATTCCTGGTCGCTGCCTTGGTTTCAGCATAGGGAACCGTGGTTTATTGGTCTCAGAGGGAATTAGGATGGTTCTTCTCTGACCTAATAATGTGTAAGGTGCTGTGAACACAGATCCAATTACACACGTTTGCACGCATACATATGCATTAATGCACAGAATACAAACTGTGCTACTGTTGCTAATAATAATTACGTGTGTGTTACGTTATTTCTGTCTGTTGGACTTTGGAGACATGGACCTATGGGACATGAGAGCACGGCCTGTGTGTCTGGCAGTGTGTAGCCATGTGTAGTGGTGTGTTGCATCGCATAGCCGTGTGTAGCAGTGTGTGTAGACGGTCAGAGACCATGGTCCTCAGGACGTGTGCATCAGGGTCCCTTCCAGCACCTCAGCTGCAGGCTAAACGCGTCATGCCTTTTTGATCCTAACTCATCAGATAAGCAGTGATGCAACAAATTGCCTTAAATAAGTCACTCTTTAAATTAAACATGTTGAACCCTGCTATCCTGGATTACTATTGGTCAAGAAAGTGTATCTGGTCTGAATTAGTTTGAACACACTTTTTACAGCAATATAATATCCTTAACACATTAAATTGAATCTTCAACCAAATCATTACTTCTAATCTTAATCAATCTTGTTTGATGGTCTTTCATAATGGATTATTTGATTTTAAATTATCAGAAATAATGAATAAAATAACCATTAGTAATAAGTTTCTTTAACACAGTTAAAGCTAACATCCTGCAGCCGGAGGGGGGACGCTGAACCACGCTAACCCCCTCCACCAATCAGAAAGCGGGAGGTGTGCACAGCCTGGATGATCGGAGAGATGTGCCATGAGAGTAAAAGATGAAAATAGAAGGCAACACATTTGGAAAAATAACCCTAAACTAAATAGACACAATCTGAAGGGTTTAGTTGGTTATGATAAACGTTGAGAAGATGAGTTTGCTTAAGGAGTGGACAGAGAATTTAAGGCCCAAAATGAGTACCAAGCCATAAAATATGAGTCCTCTAAGCTCCTCGTATTGCCGGGATAATGGAGCTGTCAGAGGTTTCCGTCTGAACACATTGATTCTTCTTTAATTGCTTCAGGCCTGCAGAGGCAGAAGAGAAGTCAGAGGATATTACATTTAATGTATTGTTGCAGTAAAACGGCTGCGGCGCTGATCAGACGCTGATACGTACTCATGTTCAGTTGGTGGCAATAATCCTTTTATCAACGGAGGCCAACAGCCGATGATTACCGCTCCATGGTCCTCGTAACTCACTGAGCCAGGTTCAATTTCCAGGTTAGATCATTTATTGTACTTCGCAAACGTTTGTGGCCGGCCCGTTCTTTATCTTATCTCTATCTCCTGTTCTCATGTTCCCTCAATGATATATTCAAAGATATAGACATTGTGTGGGAGACGTTAATCTATGAGTCATGTGATATAAATCAAAGCAACAATCGCTTTCCATTTGAAATTGAGACGCTGGTATTTAGTTAGCTATGGTTGCACTTTAATATTACTGGAATGTTTTTCTGCTTCGATGCTTAACATTATCACATTTTCTGTCACTATTTATCTGTTCTAGCATAGCTGATTCTCTTTATGGGTTAGCTGGTTGGCAGATTCAGGTTGTTGGGTAATGTGGTTCAGACTGGGCCCAGCAGATTCAGGTTGTTGGGTAATGTGGTTCAGACTGGGCCCAGCAGATTCAGGTTGTTGGGTAATGTGGTTTAGACTACCCAGGGGTACTTGGCTATCGTTAAGGGTCTTCTCCGTTCAGCAGAGGATTCCACCAGCCAGTTGGACATGTTTCTGATAACTTACCGAATCACTTCGTTACAGTGATCTACAGTTGGCTTGTTGGATGTCTAAACTAATGACTTGCATATCTTAATATATTTGTGGGATGATGTTTGTCACAGACTATGGAAACCTCCATGATTCTCCTATTTTTTGTATACGTTTGTTATTTTATAATATTTTTTACCTGATTTGTAAACCCTCAGAAGTTTGATGCATTCTAAAATGCCTTTCACATTATTTAGTCCACTTTGCAAACCAATACTGCTGCTACACATGTGGTTTATCTTTTGGATTAAAAGGTTTAGAGAAAAAACTCCTGTTGTGGGTTTTTGGCACTAATGCCAAGTGTTTTATCATGGTGGCCCCTATAGCTAATTATGCTTCACATCATGACGCAACAGAATCAGTATTGTGACAGCATGTCGTAAATCAGGACATGAATTACGAGATGCTATCAAAGAAGATATATGCTATGTTCGCCTAGCGACACAGAAGATGGATTTGGCATCCTCTTTTATTCAATATAATTTATATGCATAAATGCTCGGAATAAGATCCACATGCACTCCTATGTGTTTGTGTCTGATGAGAAAGAGAAAGATGAGAAATCAGTAAACAATCCCAAAGCTGATTCAGTTAATTTTTCACTTTGGTCATTTGAATCGTCTTTTGTTAACCCTAATGACTTCCCCCGGGCATAAATGGCTCGTGTCTCATGGACTCGCTATTAGGACACAAATGTATTGATTGGTCAATGGAATTGCGATCGGTGTTTCATCACAATAGGCCTGAAGGAAAGGTTTAGAATTTCTAGAAATCCCCTTTGACGGCCCGTGTGTGTGATGGACGTTCTGGCCCAATAATGGCTACCCTGCATCACCATAGGGGGGTGATGCAGCACAGAGGGGGGGGTCCAGGCATGCATCACCCAGGGGGGGATCCAGCCGTACATCAGCCAGTGAGTGCTGCACTCTGGTCTTGGATGAGTTATCACACCCCACACGCGCATGAGAAGCACTATGCAGTGAATTGTTAAACGTTCTTCTAGTTCTGACGTTGGCCATTGGTTCACTAACCGTGTTGCTCATGCGTTCCTCCCCATCATCACCTTGGAGACCACGCTGTACTGGGTGCAGAACCGTGGTTATTCAGCCAGCTTCACTTTAACCTGAGGTCTTCATGGCGTTAAATCTATTTTAATTTATTTTGTACTTCATGCATATTTATATTCTATTGGTTTATGAATAATTGGTGGAAATGAGTAATCGATAGAGGTTGCATTGATATCCTGATGGTTTCAATTTTTCATGGCGGTGACTGGACACACATGCTTCTTAGTGTGTATTATTTTGTGCATTCATTGCCACTCTTTTTTTGGGATTATGTTTGTTGTGTGATTAGTGACATAATTTCACCCTTATTTGGTACATGCTGCATGCTCGCTTGCATTTATTGTTGCCTCGTTTCCACATGGACTTTGCTGTCCTCATCATTATAGCAGAACCATTGTACAGCCGTAAACAGGATGAGATTGAGCCTGCTGACCCAGGGGTCAGACACTCTGTAGATAATGCTCTGGATACTTCATTGGCTCTCAGTCAGTTTTTATTGAAACGGTGGAAATTCAGAGGAGTATTTTTTTTCAGAAATGTTTTAGGTGAGAAAATGTAAACATACTTAAAATAAAAACATGGGACATCCTGCTGGTCATAATGGATGCGTAGCCTTATGAGGTAAGGGTTGGTATATTCTTATTTTCAATCCTCCAGTCTAAACATAAATACAATTCAAAGAATGCTTTGAGCATTGCTTCTGAAATCCCTGGAGAGTGCAGTCTGTTGGTTATACAGATACGCCTATGTAGTTTAACAGGTGACTTAAAGGACCACTTTGCACCCGTCCCGTCCCCACCCCCTCATGGTGGTTACATTCGTGATGACTATTTAATTCCCCTCTGAAGCACGAATCCAAACATCAGCGTCCGTATAGCTCCACGGCCTGAAGGGACATCTTCCCTTTCTCTACGTCTGACAGCTTATTTCCTAAAAGAGATTTGTTGCATTGAGATTCGAAGGCTTGTGATGATATAACAGAGGCAGCTTCACCTGGGATACTTAGGAGGAGTAAAGTCATTCCACATCAAGCAGCAACGCGCTTTGTTGACATTTCAGGGCTTTGAAGAACCCTTTCCTATTATCGAATACATTTGAATAACAAAATGATTGCATGAATTACACATTTTCCATCAGCCCTTCCTCTGACACATTCATTATTACAACAAACACCTTAAAATATGTAGTGCAGTTAAAAAATAGGTAGCAATCGTGTTCTGGATGAGTTGATGAGGTGAGGTCATCTTGTGTCCGTGGGGAAGCAGGAGGAGTTGGAGGCTGGAACACGCATCCAGGAAACCAATTATCTAAAGATGCCAAACTAATAATTAGACTGTCAAATGTAGCGTTCATAATATGTGTCTTCATCAAAAGAGTTTATTTCCACAGAATCTTGTGGAACAAAAACATATTTTGAATTCTCTTCAACAAGATGAATAAATACACTCATCAAGTTGCCTCTGTAATGTCTGTTTGCTTATTTTAGCGTCAGGAAAGGAACAAAGTAAGAATTTTGAAAGAACACATGAGGAGAATGCCTCATGTCATAGCCGTACTGATAGAAATGTTTCCACCAGTTCATCTCATCAGAAAGCATGCGTGAAGGATATGTTTTTTGGGTTTATTTGATAAACAATGAACAAAGAGCCGTAATAGTGTGACATCCAATTGAACAAGCGCCTTATGGCTGTGGGTTGGTACAGCTCCAAAGTGCTCTCTGGTGGACCTGGGGGACGTGTCTGATGGGGGGGGGACTTAATTGTCTGTTTATCATGGAATAGGTGGGAGGAGCTTAAGGGGACGGGATTGTCCCTCGTGGTGCATTCCATCTCTAAACGACTCAGCTACTTCTAGCTCAGCTTGTTTGGTTTACCTCCCCAGCAGTGGGGAGATGAACTGGCTGCTCTTGTCTCAGATGCATTAGCCTAGCCTAGCAGTGTCCTTATGCATATTCAAGAGGGGTTTACGCTTCCTCGGAAAGCAAGTCCTCATTATTGTGCAGCCAGTGTACCCTGACGTTGAAGTGCTCTCCCAGCAGTTAGCTGGTAGGAGGCTAACACTTCAACACCTGGTCATCCTGAACGCTGCGGCGCCTCCGTGAGATCCTGGGCTCCTCATACTTCATCTCCACAGCCTCTTCGGTTACCTCGTTGGTACCTTGTTGGTCCTCATGGATCTTGGAGCTTAGACCAACTCCTGAAAATGAGTCATCCAATTAAACAGTCAATAGTCATTGAGAAAAAATTGTTTTGAACGTATTACCACGATAGGATGATAGATTGATGACTGATTGTTCGCATTGCATTGAGGAACAACTACTCCGTTTCTTTCTGTTGTCACGCTCAACGGTTGCGCCACCAAGTCATTTATTCTGTGCTGACCGTCTGCCAGAGTACATACATGTTTGCGTAGCGGGGTGATTCAGTTTGTGAAGGAATTTACTTTTTGCTCCAATTTGATCAATTTCAAGCACAGCAAATACACAGACGACATAACGTCCACCTTTGATATTTAAACAGTGGCCAGCAATGGGGAGTGTTGAGAATATTCCTAGTGTCGGATTGTGGTTCGAACCATTGAGGTGAATATTGCTGTTGTTGAAGAGGAGGACTGGTTTTCAAATGTGTCATTCTTCAGCCGTTTTTAACTATTAATTGAGTCAAAGATCTTATTTTGTGTCAGTGTGATACTTGAGACATTTCAGAAGATGGCTGCTTTACAACATCATACATATTAGGGTAACGCTACTACCGTTATACCTACTAACCCTGTAAACACGTATTTTAGTGACCTGGTGGATTCTTTTTGTGTTTGCAGCTGGAAACCACAGTAGAGGTGGACCCTGACATGGATGGGAATAAAATAAGTGTAAGTTTAGTTCACACTTTTTTCCATTAAGTGAAAATGAATTTTATTATTCATGACAAAAATCTGATGAAACCATTTTGTACCCTTTGTGTGATGAAGACCGTAAAAGTCCAGGGCAACGACATCTCGCACAAGCTCCAGATCTCCAGGGTCAGCAAGAACGACGAGGGGCTCTACGAGTGCCGGGTCACTCTGGCGAACTACGGGGAGCTCTTGGAGCACAAAGCCCAGGCGTGGCTGAAGGTCAACAGCACCCTGCGGCCCCAGCGGCCCACGCTGCCCGTCAAGAAGTCCTCCCCCCTGCATCTCACCGACAAGAAGCCGCGCAAGCCCAGCTCTCCTCTGGGGCCAGACACCATGAGCGGCGACCAGATGGCCGGCTCAACATCCAGCTCTCGGGAGCCTTCCAAGTCGGCCAAACACATCCCCAGCTCAGGTAAGAGATCCACACACATCCCAAACACAGGTAACAGATCCCAGTCTAACAAACACATCCCCAGCCCAGGTATCAGATCCCAGTTTAACAAACACATCCCCAGCTCAGGTAACAGATCCCAGTCAAACAAACACATCCCAAGCTCAGGTAAAAGTAATTGCGCTAATTTTGAGATTAGATTTAGTCTTGGAACTGGAACACAGTTCTTTAGTTTGTTCAGCATTTCCCTCCCTGCTCAGTTTGGTTGAGCCTTTGTGAACCTGGAGGTCAGCATGCGGAGACAGGCCAGATAGAGGATGTGGTCACGGCTTGCAAGCAAACCGACCGTGTTTTAGAGAACAGGACTCAATTTACAAACTATGGCTTACAACAAATACAGTATGTGCTAACATTGAGTAGGTTGGCATGCTCATCTGATGCGTCTCTCAAATGGAACCTGACTGGTGAACATGTCCCCTAACCTTCAAAGCGGCCTCTCTTGAGGATATCTGGAGGCAGGGCTTGGAGTGACATGCACCAACCCATGCTTCTTCTCTCTCTATCACTTCCTCCGCAGTATTCAGGTCAAACTGAATGTGCTCATTCGGTCTAACATTTAGAAGATTGCAGCAACTGTAATTATACATCCACGCAGCGGAAGAGGTTACAACTTTTCCCTTTTTAGATACAATTCAGTTCCCCAAAAAGCTTTTGTATTCAATTACAACATACAGTCCTTTGTGTACACATTGTTGCCCTCCCAAACCAAACTAGAGGGAAGAGGCATCACATAACAAAGAAGCTGCTTATTGGGACCAGCGACACACAAAGAATACAGCATGCCTTAAAGGTTCACATTATCATTCTACTCTTCAAACCAGCTTCGGGACAAAATGGTATTTTTTTATCTGCATTGCCTTTTTACTACTGATATGCTATCATTTTGGGGCACTTCTCATCTTGACTGCCAATTATTTCCCTGCTGGTTAGCTAGTTGAAACAGAAAGTCCATTATGCTGGGAGATTCGTATTCACCCTAAAGCACAACAAAGAGCCATGGAGATATTACCGGCTGCTGAGTGGAGGTGAAGAGTTGAATAATCCCCTGGGCTACAGAGCGGGACATTATTAGGCCGGAATTATGCTGACAACTGTGTTGTAGGATCTTGTGTCTCCTGCGTCTCACAGCATAAGTGCCTGCTTGTAGCTGTGCAACTAGTCTGGCCTAGTGTGAATCATGCCACAAAATGAGGGCAACAGAGTTCTTTCATCGGATAGGAGGTCTGAGGCAGGTGGGCAATAAAAGGCAAATGCACTGTGATTAAATTGAATTTGAACTAGTGCTCCAAATTTCCCTTTTCCGCATTGCTGCATCTGTAAACAACAAGGCCCGCTCCAGCTGGGGGAGGGGGTGACTGGTGAGGGGAGAGGGCTGGGGACGGCGTCAGACACATTAGGGAGGAAGCTGCTCTGTACTGCTACTGCCTGACTGTGTGTCAGCTGTTGTTAAATCCCAACTCAACATCCATCCTTCCTGACATCGTTGTTTTCACGCATCCAGGAGGAGAGGCTTCATTTAAACATTGTCTCCTTTGGGCAACGCTCAAAATACATCTTAAACACTCTGAGAAAACATTGAATCACATAGGCTTTCATCAAAATGGAAATTGAATGTGTTCAGACAGATGCATAGATGATTATCAGAAAACATATTTCTGAGCTAGAAACTGGGATTGTTGGCAATCTTCTCCTGAAGAAATGTGTGTGTGTAGTTAACCCTCTACCAGAAACTAGTCAGTGTAGTAACTCTCTACCAGAAGCTAGTGAGTGTAACTCTCTACCAGAAACCAATGAGTGTAGTAACTCTCTTCCCGAAGCTAGTGAGTGTAGTAACTCTCTACCAGAAGCTAGTGAGTGTAGTAACTCTCTACCAGAAACCAATGAGTGTAGTAACTCTCTTCCCGAAGCTAGTGAGTGTGGTAAATCTCTACCAGAAACTAGTGAGTGTAGTAACTCTCTACCAGAAACCAATGAGTGTAGTAACTCTCTACCAGAAACCAATGAGTGTAGTAACTCTCTTCCCGAAGCTAGTGAGTGTGGTAAATCTCTACCAGAAACTAGTGAGTGTAGTAACTCTCTACCAGAAACCAATGAGTGTAGTACTCTCTTCAAGAAACTAGTGAGTGTAGGAACTCTGTGCTCAAGCTGCAGAGCTGTGGATGGAGCTGAATATTACATCATACTTCATTTCAACATAAACAATAGAGCCTGTCTATAGACCAATCAGGCAGGTCGTCATTTTTATAGTTGGCTGTTATCACGTTGACATTTTACTACCCCATTGAGTGAGCGGCTCTCATCCAATTAGATGGCCTGGTGTTCAAAGCCATCATGTTCCGTTTTGTTGCAGGGTATCAATCTCATTATTCCTATTCAACATTGTTCCTCTTGTATTGTATCTTATTTGAGTAGATTTGACAAAACAGATGAGATGCTTCCTGTGTGGTCAATGGGAGCTCTACTTGGTTGATTTTCCCCACACAGCTGGTTTACAAGTGATGCCTCTAGAGGAAAAGTCTCTGTTGGTGAGGGTAGCTATTGCAGGAACTACACAATAAAAGTAGTTGGCTTTCTTTAGATGTGCACTGTATGTAGCATACTGTAGCCCTGTGCTTTGTACATCTACACTCTGTCCAGTAATCAGTGCATCTCCTGTACTCAGTACAGGAGATGAACAAAGTACAGAGCTACAGTTTGTGATGGTGGAGGAAGTGGTGTGCTACACTGAGTGACTGGGCAGGAACTGGGGCCGATGGGACTGACGTTTTTAGCTGTTGACATGTGATGTCACTATTTTCTTCCACTATGGTTATGCATTATACATCTGTTGCTCAGCCAGTTGTTGAGATGACCAACCAACCAGGTACTCCGCGGTCAGCAAACTATCCAAGCAATGACGGCATCTGTTGAGAGTCAAGTCCGAATCTCTAGCTGGAGAGGGATTCTCAGAGTAACATGATGACATGTTACTCTGAGAATCCTTTACCAAGTCTACTGGGTAAAAGCTATGTCCTGACATTTTAATGCACATTTGATCCCTACTCCAAAAGGTTGTGCATAAGCTGTAAATGTGAGGAGATGGTCAGACCTCGGATTAGATCTCAAACCACATCAGTATCGGACAACCTAAACCCGAACCCACACAAAGCTCCTGAGGTAGATTGTAAAGCGGGAACACTGCGGTTGTTTACGGGGGTTTCCCTGACATCTTTGTAGCCCTCAGCATAGCGTTAAAGAGCATCAGCTTATGGTAAATCAGTCTATTATTTTACAATACAATGTCCTCCTCCAAACGCCCCCGAACTGTTTTCTTTATCCACTCTCAGTTGTCGGGCTGTAAATCAAGCTTGCCTGAGTCAAGTACTTTGCATTTCGAGTCTAATTTGGGCGGCAGCAGCTCAGGAGGCAGAGCGGGTTGATTGGTAACCGCAAGGTTGTTAGTTCGATCCCCAGCTCCTCCTAGCTGAGGGTCGAGGTATTGCTGAGCAAGACACCTAACCCTCACTGCTCCCGAACAAGCTGGCTGTCGCCGTCGGTTTGTGAATGCGTGAATGTGTGCATGAATGTGTGAATGTAAGGCAATATTGTAATGTGCTTTGGGTGGCCAAGTGGTTACAAAAACGCGCTATATAATTGCAGTCAATTTAATTTCCAGATCACTGGTCAGGGGAGTGCAGTAGAAGTGAGAGACAAACTCTATCATGGATAGGACATGAGTGATATCCAGCACTGATAATCACAACTCTTTAAATAGAGCGTCATGTATTGAGCTGTTGGGTTGTCTTGTACACAGCAGGAGGGTTTGGTGGAGGAATGGACGACTAGAGAGCGACTTGTCTTCACCATGTGTGCATTGTTCCTACAGGTACCAGAACCTCCTCAGGCGGTGGACCCACTCTTCTTCTTCTTCTTCTTCTTCTGGGGTGTGGTTTGGCGAGGGAAGCCTTATTACCGCTTCGAGGGCTACCATAATTTGCATCCCAATGCACTCTCCTGATTTAAGTGAAAGAAAAGCCTCTTACTTCCGCCAAGTTGGTCCCTCCTCTCCTAACCACTAGCCACTAGCCTCCTACCCCACATTGTTCTGAGCTACTGTCAACATCAGTCACCTTTACAGAGGTGGGAATTTCCTCATCCAACGGATTTCTACTGCACATCTGTACTTCAATCTTTCAAGTGAAATATGGACACTGTCTCTCATTGACCACCTCTTATTAAAGACTAACATTGTCATTGTTTATTCACTTTGTTTATTTGTTTGAGATCATTTGTCCAGTATTCAGATATTACAAAGAAAAAAAGAGTCTATATTTGTGTAGTATGTAATTACATTATAGATATATAAATATATAAATACGTATTTCATAAAAAAACTAAAACTGGCAATACAATTTGTCAGTTAACCATAGCTTACACTCGCTAAACCAAGTCATTACATATCAAACAGTAGGTCTACAGTTTTATCCAAGAATTATGAGTTTAAGAAAAGAAAGTCTTGCTGAGATTCCTCATTTAGTTGGAGTAATTTATCTTTATTCATCATTTCAACACAAAAATACACAACCTCTCCTTTATTAAATGATCTCTATACATGATGACTTAGTCTTTTGTAAAAAGAATGTACCATGCTATTTTATGTGCTACATCACAAGTATACCTCTGATGTTTACCTTCTTGTAACTGTCTATTCTATTTGTAATACATTACGTTTGATGTGGAAAAAAAATGCCTTTGTTGTTTTAATTTGCATTTTATCCCAAATTGATTCAATAAAACCCAATCTAATGTTTGTGGGACCATCAGACGAAATGCTAATAATTCTACCAGTGAACCATGCTGTCTTCACCTGACCCACGGTAACAACAACACACATAGCTTGGAATGCAGTGCCGCCCGTCTTGTGTTTGTTCTGATGACGAAGGGGAATACACTAAGATGAGGAGAGGTGACCCCGGATATTAGCTTATTGCTAATGACTTGTTTACTTTATCTTAATGCCAAAACTTGCAAACATAAATGCGCACATTAAAACCCACATACCTATATAACACATTGATCACAAGTGGATTTTCACAACTCTTGCATATGTACCTCATCGTTCTGTCATCTACATTTTCTCAAAACCTGTTTTAAAAGCATGTTTACAGTCAATGGCAAAGTCATTGTTGTTCCAAATAGTTTATTGTGTGTGTGGATCAAATATATAATCAATTCTCTTTATTTGAGAATGCTATTTGTTGTCTTGAATCTTCTCACCAGTTTTCTTTTCAAGAAACCAATGTTATGTAGAAGCTGATCTAAATTTCCCTGTGAATAAAGGAAAAGGAATCTAAATCGCTGGGATAGGGGATGTGTACAGGGGCTAGGTGATGGTAAGGGGTGTGTACGGGGGTTAGGTGATGGTAGGGACTGGGATAAGGGTTGTGTACAGGGGTTAGATGATGGTAAGGGATGTGGTACAGGGGCTAGGTGATGGTAGGGACTGGGATAGAGGTTGTTGTACAGGGGTTAAGTGATGGGTAAAGGTGTGTACAGGGGTTAAATGATGGTAAGTTTGAGCAGAAATTTATAAAATCAATGTTATTTTGCTGAATAAAGATAATTTAAAAAGATTGTTCTGCTCTCTTGAATGAATGTTCTTTAGAATTAAAGAAGTCGTGAATAATGACAACAATGTCAAGCTGTTCATTTGTATTTGAACTTTGTTTTCAGAAAAGTGCAAAGTTTGACATACAGAAGAGTTTCTAAAATCACATTGACTAGAATGGAAAAATAATACCTGCATTGTCAATAAAAGATGACAAATAAACCAAGCTTGTTTATGTAATGTATTCCGCTTTGATTAGTCAAAAGGGGCTTCTTTTTTAAAATAATACAACAAGGTAATAAACTGGGTTATATATCTAAAGTGATGCAGGTGCTATGATTCTAAATATGTGCTCCGTTAATAATTCTTAGTGGCCCTGCAAGCCAGAGCTGCTGGCAGTCATTTAAGTTTGTGTTGGTTCATCTGCACAATGTTTGTGTGACTAAATGTGACTGCTATGGTTTGAAACAACCCAATCTAACAGATTGGATTCAGTGGGAAGAAAGGTTTATAGAGGTTTATCCTGAGATCCCCAAAAACGGGATTTGGAAATCTGGTTAAAACATTTGTTTGAAGCACATCACAAAAAATAAGTAAAATTAAGGAACGATTCTTGCCTTGGTTCTTTTGTAAAGGCTTGTAAAGCATGTAAATAATGTTAGCGTGATGTGAACATTTTCCAATTCACCTTTAAAATACAGAGGTCACTGATACGATTTGATATAAGTAAGAGTTTTACCGTGTTACGTAAAAAGCAACAAAGCAGTTTGTTATTTAAAGACTTGAGCCTCATTCCTGAATAATGTATCTTGTCTGCGTATGCAGTCCTCGCATGTCTCTGTATAGAATGTGTCTCGTGGCGCGCGCACGGAAGTTGGGCACTGGAGAGTCATTTAGGGATCTCTCCCGCTTTGATTTGATACAAGAAACAGAGACTTATTTATGATTGATGGCTATAATTGGTGCTTATAGTTTACTATAATGAGTTCACTGTGCCTTTCTGCTCCAACTCAAAGGGTAAGAAGTGAGAAGTGTCACAGGCTTCTGTTCTGTTCTGCTTCATGTGCTGTTAGATCTGTAATAGATGTATCGGTGTAGTCCTCAGTTTGGTTGTTCATCTGCCAAACAATTACATTTGTCATTGTTTTATACATACTGTGTGAGGCTTCTGTACAAGCACAACAATTTCGATAGTTTGTGATACGGCCAGAGCAATATACAAATAAAACAAACATTTTCACAGATGAATGGTTTTTGAACATAAATGCGATTTTCGGACTGACCTTCTGGCCGCTGCACCGTAACGCAAAACAACACACACCGACACTCACCTTAAACTACGCTGTGATAGTACACAACGCACCGAGACGCTCACCTAAAGATACACTGTGGATAGTTTCACAACACACACAGACATGTTCAACCTTATTAAGTACTACACGAGCTGTGATGCTTTACAGCAACACACACCAGACACTCCACCCTGAAAACTACAAGTACATGAACGCAAGCCAACACAGTTGGTCAACATTTGTTCTTTGCTAAAATGTCTG
>OLKM01000544.1:270219-273847 GCA_900291075.1 Melanogrammus aeglefinus | reverse complement strand
AAGTAGGGCTATGTAGGGCTAGAGTAGGGCTATGTAGGGCTAGAGGAGGGCTAGAGTAGGGCTACTGTAGGGCTAGAGTAGGCCTAGAGTAGGGTTAGAGTAGGGCTAAAAACACCCCCTCTAACCTTACAATACCACTAGCTTTGAAATGCCCTTGGATGGACATATTGATTCAAAAAGAAATTAGAACTCCTTCCATACATAATAAAGTTCTATGACAGGAAAGTACTTTCAATCCATGTGGATTATATACTGCTAGACCAGACTGAGCCACACCTGCCACTCAAACACGCTCTCAGGGTCAAGGACTTGCTGGCTCTGTAAACAGGCAGCAGTGTGCTGATAAACACACAATAAACACACAGTACAAACCCATAAAGATACAGCAACAAAATACGTCAACCAAAGCCAGGCTCTCTGCTCGGTGGTGGGGGGGGGGGGGGGTTGGTGCCCCAGCCCCCCAGCCCAGCACGCAGCCCCCCCAGCCCAGCGGTTGTGGGTAAGAGACTGAGAGGGTCCATCCATCTCCTTATGGGCAGTGGGTCAGATCAGACAGGTCTCGGTTCCCGCCTGCGGTGCGCTGCAGCGCTCGTAAAGCTTCTGTCGTGATCGACGGCCTTACAGGAGGAGAGAGGGTGGTGGGGGGGGGGCAGTGGACCCCTTCGATGGAGTGCTAACAACCTACTTAGTGGGCAACCACAGCTATGTGGAGGGTGAGGGAGGTGGAGGGAGAGGGAGAAACAGAGAGTCCTCGGAGTAGCAGAGAGGTGGCGGCTGGAGAGCGGAGGATTTAAGAGAGAGACGAGGGGGCGGGAGAGAGATGGGGGGAGAAGGTGGAAAGGATGAGATGAGGAAGGACAGAGATAGGGAGAGACCCTGTGCTACTACTGGTGGTGAGTTTTAATGAGAACTGTAGCCAGGCTGCAGTGTGGTTAACCTTTCTGCGAAGGAGGCCCCGCGATGGGCAGAAGCACTCAACACATTGCAACCACTGACTATACTGAATATAATGTGATGTCTGTCTCGTGAGAGTGGACGAGAGTTGAGGTTGTTTTGATGTGGTGATGTAGATTCAATGTAGTTGATGTCTGGTCTTTAATCTTTAATTACAGTTGACGGATAGAACCTTCAGATAATATCATCGTCAACAGCGTGTGTGCTCTAATTGAAATTGATAATAAATGGTCGAAGCATGTCCTTCATGGTAGCTAGGCATACAATGATGCATTTTACAAACTCATCGAGGGTCTTTTTATTCTTTCTCTCATCTCATCTTCAAACCGCTTATCCGGGGTCTTATCCGGGGTTATTCTTTCTAATAAAGTTTATTAAATGACATGTGATCTATATAAATGTGTCCCAAAATCCAAAATGTTTGTGATTATTTGGGTATTTACAAAAAAATTATATTCTTGAGTAGTTGCGTCTGGTATAGTTTACTTCAGTTTATTTTAATTTAAAAACGATTTGGCCAACCTTAATTCAAAACATATGCATGCCAACTAATTACCTACATTCTGTTTCTGTGAATATCGAGATGAAATGATGAAATGAAAAATGTAGAGCCCGCAGGAGGGGGAAGACCCTTGGATGTTCACAAGGTTTCACCTTTAAAACACTAAACACCTCCTCTGGTTCGAAAACAAACCCCTCACTGAACCCTGAATCGACCGAGAGACGATCCACAGCGCTGCACTGTATTCCACATTGTGATGTGTTGTCATGTGTGTTGTCAGGTAAACAGCACGACACAGCTTGCTCCTCCTAATTTCTCTGTTATGAGTAGGCCTATGTAAGAATATAGGCCTATATTTGATGGGCCTATATGACATTCATTATGTACATTTTTTATATATAGTTGATCAATTAAATAGGCCTGCATTTGTCAATATTAATGCAATTGGTCACTATAATTGCATACAAATAATATATTTAATTTCGTACATCAAAATAAATTGAGGTTAGACATTCATATTAAAAACCATGTGCAATTGCACCCTGATTCTGCCTATGAAGATATAACGAACGGAAATACACGGAATTATTATGCCGTTTTTCTTGCTATTTCGTTAATATAGGGTTTATATTAAAACTGATCATGTTGATTAGAAAGGCACATACAGTTCATTTGTATCAACCCTTGTGTTGCATATCCATACATGATGAGACTAATAGAAGTTGTGCTGTTAGAGATTTTAAAAATGTGCTTACTGTAAAGGTCGAAGAGGAGCAGGGTTATTGATAATCCACACGGAATATATTGAAACAACTCTCAAAATGCCACAATCCTCATTATTTGGGGGAAATACGTAGCCTATAAAGCCTTCAGGAATCAAAAAAATGTAGGCTACTCAGAGAATAATTCCTTTTCTCTCCCTTATTCTCTGTCCAGTCAAAGATATCCCAATGGGTTGTTCACTCTCCTTGTGAATGACTTACGAGGTATGTAGTATCATCCAGATAATGTCTGGATAAACACCAAGCCAGAATCGGACACTGGAGCACATACAAGTCTTTGGTATACACTGTCTTTGTCGCTTATTCTGACGCGGAGGAGGAGAGAAATGGAAAAGTTGCTCCCGTCACGCATCCGCACTCAGGTTCAATATCTCACCCATCTTAGGAATCACCAAAGTTTACGTTCTGCTACGAAAACGCCCCGTTGGACGTTTGAATTAAACCCAACGCGCCTTGTTGTTTGTTTGTTTGACTCTTGAAGCGTCCGGAGTGGCCTGTTCTCCTCTCTCCCTGCGGGGTCTCCCACCAGGATCTCCCACCAGGATCTCACACGGCGCTCCGCTGGCTCGTCCCCGTGGGACAACTTTAAATCCCCTTGCTCAGGTCGAGAACATTCTCCGTGATTTCAGACGGCAGGAACTGTTAAGGTCCAGTAGTGTGGTCTTTGTGTTTATTCAGACCGTAGGGCCGCCTGTCTATCTGTCTGTCTGACTGTATGTCACTCTGTCTGTCTGTGTGTCTCTCTGTTGCTGCGCTTGTTGAAAGCAACTCTTGACCGCCGCAACGATCTCTCCAAGCAAAACCGCTCCGCTGGTCCGTTTTCAACAATTGTGTCTCCGTGTTGTGTTCAACTGTTGGGTATTTTAACAACCGACGCGTGTTTTCCCGTCAACATCTATTTGGTTTAGATGATTCAGTATGGTCTTCTGTCCACTTTTTTCCTCAGTCATTGAAATCGAGCGAAGGAAAGGCAATCTGCTCTCTGGTCCTCTCTCGGTCCCTCCGTAGCCTTCTGTCTGCGTTTAGAACGCCATCTGGAGAAACACGGAGCTCCCGATTCCACCTCTCTCTCTCTCTCTCTCTCTCTCTCTCTCTCTCTCTCTCTCTCCTCTCTCTCTCTCTCTCTCTCTCTCTCTCTCTCTCTCTCTCTCTCTCTCTCTCTCTCTCTCTCCCTCTCTCTCTCTCCTCTCTCTCTCTCTCCCTTCTCTCTCCTCCTCTCTCTCTCTCTCTCCTCCTTCTCTCTCTCTCTCTCTCTCTCTCTCTCTCTCTCTCTCTCTCTCTCTCTCTCTCTTCCCTCTCTCTTCTCTCTCTCTATCTCTCCTCTCTCTCTCTCTCTCTCTTCTCCTCTCTTCTTTCGCTCTCTCTCTCTCTCTCCTCTCTCTCTCTCTGT
>OLKM01000544.1:232919-239289 GCA_900291075.1 Melanogrammus aeglefinus | reverse complement strand
GGGCTGGGAAAGGGTTCGCATGAAGAGTGAGGCAGGGTATGAAGAGGGCAGGTATACATTAAACAACTCTGAGGAGATGAATGAAGGAGCGCGATAAACCAGTACTTGGATGAAAGGGAGAAAAGAAGGGAGCGAAAGGGCGTGTGTGTGTGTGTCGTGTGTGGGTGTGTGTGTGTGTGTGTGTGTGTGTGTGTGTGTTGTGTGTGGTGTTGTGTGTGTGTGTGTGTGTGTGTGTGTGTGTGTGTGTTGTGTGTGTGTGTGCTTCTAGAAAGGTCACTATCCTCCCCTGTGAGGTGGAGTGGTATTTGAACCCAACCCCTGTGGTTTCCTGTCTATTCAACCTGTAAGCTGTGTGTGTGTGCATGTTGTGCGTATAGTGTGTGTGTGTATGTGTGTGTGTGTGTGTGTGTGTGTAGAGTGTGTGTGTGTGTGTTGTGTGTGTGTGTGTGTGTGTGTGTGTGGTGTGTGGTGTGTGTAAGTGTGTGTGTGTGTGTGTGTCGGACATGTTTATAGTCTGATACCCTCGGAACCACTGTCAGTGAAGACACATGACCAGACACAAAACCTAGACTAATGGGGAAAGACATGTAAATGTCAGTGAGCGTCATTGCTTCGAAGGTTTTGCTGATAATTGTCTTATGCAAACCTTAAAAATGTGTTTCTTCATGTTTATTTCATGAGTTCTCCCTTCGGAACTAAGGATTCCATATGGACAGAGCAAGGCTGAATGTGCCCTGTGTATGTTTTTGTGTGTTTGTTTGTGTGAGTGTGTGTGTGTGTGTGTGTGTGTGTGTGTGTGTGTGTGTGTGTGTGTGTGTGTGTGTGTGTGTGGTGTGTGTGTGTGTTGTATGTGTGTGTGTGATGTGTGTGTGTGTGTGTGTGTTGTGTGTGTGTGTGTGTAATCTATAGAACCTCTCCCGGATTGATATGCTAATAAATAGATCTTTCATCTGATTAGATTACGATACGCTCTCAGCAGAGAGCGGGATAATGCATGACAGCACTCCACATCAAGGTGAATGACCATGTATCTTGCTATCATTACAGTGTTGTCTATAGATATATATAAATCTAATCCAACATCTATCGATCCATCCATCCATCCATCCTTCCTCTATTTTGCCTTCCTACTCCATCTTCCAACTATCTACTTTTTCCTTTATAGCATCCCCTACAGAAACAGCAGTGATCTGTTGCAGGTAAAAACCTCTCTCTCTCTGTCTCTCACTCTCTCTCTTCTCTCTTCTCCTCTCCTCTCTCTCTCTGTCTCTCTCTCTCTCTCTCTCTTTCTCTCTCTCTCTCTCTCTCTCTCTCTCTCTCTCTCTCTCTCTCTCTCTCTCTCTCTCTCTCTCTCTCTCTCTCTCTCTCTCTCTCTCTCTCTCTCTCTCTCTCTCTCTGTGATGAATAGGCAAATGACCCGGCCCATTATGTAGCCCCGGGCCCCTGAGTGGCCCCTGCCTGGTGTGGTTGGTTAAGGCCCAGTGGTGCTGGCGCTAGCAGGTGCCGCGCTGAACACTTGTTATGAGGTGTCATGGAGATAAAGAGAGTCGCGGTGGCAGAAGGCAGGCTCCTTCTTTTCACCGCATGGGTCCCCATTATCACTTAAATCACAGGGCTGCAGAGCTGTGTGGAGGCCCCTGATAGCCCTCTCTGAAGAGATGATCTCCACCACGTAGCCTGTTTATTGATATTGTTGTGCTGCGGATGAATTGTTATTGTACTGGGGTCGGCGGTGCGTTGTCTGAGTGATATTAAAGTGTTCTTTAAATACGATTACCAGCCAAGATCGAGTCTGTCCTCGCTCTCTCAGCTCTGAGCGATGGAGACAGCAAAGCATCTTATTCAGTACATCATTATTGATGAATAAAATACAGTGAATAAAACTGCTGTGATCGCTGGCTGGTTGTCATGCACACGTAATATAGCTTCCCAGAAAAGGCTCATTCACATTTTACTTAATGATACAAACAATTCTTATCGTCAAACTGTGTCGTTAAAGGGCAACGCAACCACATTTTGTGTATCCAGGGTTTGATGAAAATATTGGTTAATCAGCTACCTGTGTTATGAACTATGCGGTTCAATATTTTGCCAAAAAAACATGTTGGATGCAGACAATAAATGAAAAGTAATAAATGATTATGCATTAATGTACATTTGGAAAGATATAACATCACATACCACATTGACCACACTACACTTAGACTCAATAATATTGAAGACCGACTATAACCTTATGTAATCAAGAAGTGTGATGGTTCATATCAGATGTATATCACTGGGATGGTGCTTATATTCATGTGTGCACTTAAGAGCCCAAGCATTAATATTCACCCATAGATGAGATAACCTGACATATTACCATTCTGTTGATTCCTCCATAGTTGTGATGGATTGAAAAAAGCGAGGCAGATATTAAAATTCATGCATGCAGCTTGGCTTCACAGCAGATGTTGACATAATTACAGAGAGAGGAAAGTGTGAAATTAGTTTCAAGTTTAATATAAATAACGCTGATTGGCAGAGTCAGGCTAATCATTATTCATGTACAAAGACAATATGCATGCCTTAAGCAAGCATGTGCACAAAGGACACACACACACACACACACACACACACACACACACACACACACACACACACACACACACACACACACACACACACACACACACACACACACACACACACACACACACACACACACAAACTAATAAGGGGGAGGACGAAAGAAAACATGCCCAGATGTGTTTGAGGTTGAACATTAAGAAATGACAAGTATGACCTCGAGCTCAAGACCTCGAGCGAACCAATTAAAGAAAAGCTGCAGTGTTAGGCGTAAAGCAACCGCAAAAGAGACAAAGGCCTTATTTCACTAAGTTAATAGTGTCTCACTACACAAGCAGCTACATAAAACTATTTTTCCAATATAACTAGTTTGACAATGTGTTATAATCCAAAGCCATATCAAGAATGTATGTGCAGATTTAAGAGGATAAATAACTATGGCTAAAACAAATGTATATCATCCCAAGTCATGTATATCATGTATATCATCCCAAGTCTTCACACTTCACAGAAGTGTGAAGACTTAAGATAAAGCCCAAGTACTGCAGGTGGTACTCTCCCTTGAGGAATAACCACTCCTGGACAGAGCCCATAGGACCATCTAACAGCTGCCTGGACCTAATGAACCAACCCTTGTCCAATGCCTTCACTAGAACCACACCATAGAGGACATAGCATACAAGGCTGCAGTGATGAAAAACCTCCAACACCAAGGCAGTAAGATAAAAATCGTTCCTAATTCTCCATGACCATCATTGAAGGGCACTCAACAGAAACAGGGAAATACTACAAGGCTAACAGTTACTGTACATGGAAGCTACTCAAGTTCATTTTTCTTTATTGCCATATGTCCATATTTTAGTATTGGCCAGAGATATATTTGTTATTGTTACTTTATGATTTTATTTTCATTATTTCTAATACAGGAACTGGGAGGTTACTAGGGGAGGGATAATTTAGGATGCAAGGGTCACTAATGGGTAGGTTACTCACTTAGAAAGTTACTTATTTGATTCAGAACAGTGAAAATACTTAACGTGACACATAATACAAAATGCTAAACAATATGAGTGATAAATCTAGAGATGACAAGAGAGGTTTAACATTCAAGATTTGGAACACTAGAGGATTTAATAATCAAAAGAGAGGTTTTGGCTCATTTGAAATCATTTAACTTAGATATGTTTCTGCCAGAGAAACAACTCCCATGACAGATTTAGAACAAGATGAATAAAGTATACACTTTACATTTCCACAAAATCAAGGGGTACAGCAATCTGAATAAGGAATGGAATACTTTTTTAGAAATTGCTGATAGATAGGGCGATACTTCATTTTGATAGGAGAAATACACAATACTTGTTTGACTGTAGTACACGCATTTCATTAGTATTTGCATTAATACCAAATATATTCCAACCAAACTGATAGGAGAGTTTTACACTACTCTAGATCCATATCTCGATTGATCTAAGAAAATTCTTTCCTTGCCAATATAAATATTTCAGAAATATGGCAGACTACGAACCCTCCGGCAGGGATTAATGTTGAGCGCATACATTATTATGCACCGGTTGCTCATGTTGCCAACAAAATAAAAAAAACTTGTAATTTTATTAAGCATGTCTTAATGTAAGCAATCAACTCAATAATTTTCATAGCAACCTTTGGGACTTATTTTTCCTTACTCAGGAGTCAGGACATATTGAGGATACAAAATCTGTTGAGTTTGCTTCCGTTGCATTCGCTCTGGGTTGACCCCCATTTTGCTAAAAATGACTGGACTATCATGGAACTGGGGAGCCAGGGTTGCACAGCTACTGGATTTATCGTACTATACTACTGGGCTTCTGCCATAAAGTCCTTTGCTTTTAGGCTAGCTGCTTCAATCTCTTCACCTAATTGGTTAACAGGAAAACGTTCCTATTCTGTAGGAGCTTTACTCCTAGCTCCCACTCCAA
The DNA here is from genome assembly GCA_900291075.1 of Melanogrammus aeglefinus. Lineage (NCBI taxonomy): Eukaryota > Metazoa > Chordata > Actinopteri > Gadiformes > Gadidae > Melanogrammus > Melanogrammus aeglefinus. The sequence continues at coordinate 234,760 of OLKM01000544.1, read as the reverse complement.
TCATCATATCAACCTACCATTATATCTCATCATACACAACCATACACGTGTTTGGAAACAAATTAAATCACATGTTGGCCTTAAATCTATCTCTCTCGCTATACCCATCACCAAAAATCCCGGTTTTTATCCCATCCAATTTAGATAAAACCTTCATGGAGTGATTCAGGTAGCCATTGTGTCCAAGAACTATATATTGAGGGTCCATTTACTACCTTAGCAAAACGACGATTTCATCTCTTGTCTCTACAAAACCCTTCTATCAATAGCATCTCCATCTTCTGAAAGTTCCAGACCAACCTGAAAAAGGGAATCCAAATATCAGATGATATATTGGAAGAATGTCTTGAACACATACAAAAATGTTAAAATAACACTATAGATATTGTCTCATGCAATTTAAGATAGTACATTTACTCCATTAAACCAAGGTAAAAATACACAGCATGTATCCAGATGTATCACCGTTGAGTGATAAATGTCCTTCCTGAGAGGCAACGGTTTGTCATTGCTTCATATTATGCCAAAAGTTACATCCTTTTGGATGTAACTGCAGTGTGGTTGAAGACTGAAATCTTCAATCACATCTCAGAAATTTTAAATATTCCATTAGAACCAGACCCCTAACTGATTATTCTTGGTGTATCTGAAGCACGAAGTACTAAATACAACAACAATTCCTCTCTTATTGCCATATCACAGCAAAAATAAATACTATTTATGTCATGGAGGGCAACGACCTTTAAAATGTGGCAACTTCTTCTAATGAGTAAAGTACACTATTAAAGGATAAGATATTTGTTAAAAGACAGACTCTCACAATTTAATATTACCTGGCAACCCCTGATTTTACCATAACGTTTACTTATACACTGTTTCAAATTTTGTTTAGTGAGTAAATGAGTGAGTCAACTGTAGGGGCAGTATAGGGAGGTGGGGTAAGGTTTGGGGAATTAAAGAAGACAAAGAAAATTTTGTATCATCTGCTATGTATATGTGAAAATACGCTTTCATTTAAATCAAAATTAGCGCTGACACATTGATATGCTGTAAGTAAAAAAATATTCTGCTCAATAGAAAACAACATCTTGTTGGAGTTGTCATGCATTGATTTTAAAAGTTGGTTAATCAAGAATTGCCAAATAAAAAGCTAATATTGCTTCAATAGGGAGGTTTTCTGTGGGGCCGCGGACAGTTTAGGTCCGGTATGGGTCGAGAACTTTAAACAGTCATGTATCTTTACTTCAAGTACAGTAAATCTAAAAATAAATGTTTTCAGCGTGCTGTGGTGTACCTGAACGGCCCCAATGATTTCCCCTGAAAACTCAATCAAGCGTCGGTAAATTAGGGAATGATCTTGCGCGCCAAGGCGCGGTTCGGCGAAAGGAGGAGGCGTGCTCTGGCGCAAACGTTCCCTGGTGCTATTTTGCAGTTTCAAAAAACAATTGCGCCACAAACCAGGAAATACCTGGTTTAAAGTCAGTGGCGCGTTGTTCAGATGCTATTTTAAGGGACACATGCATAATGTTGCCTGTGCACCTCATGCATACACTTTGCTTCTCTCATCTACCTAGCCACACATTCCTGGTAAATTATTTGGGAAAGAACAGCTGATACAGCGGTAATAAGTTGTACTTTTAAATCAATGCATCTGCAAACACCGTAGGCCTACAGCATTAATATTTTCTTGACACAGACATCGTGTAAAAGCCCATAACTTTTAGGATTGATGAGTATTTGATCGTGAGAAAACGTTGTTTTACCGAGAGTGAGTGTTAAAAAGAATGAATAGCAACATAGAACCGCCCACAAAGCTACTTGCGCTCTGCGTTCCTCACTTG
>OLKM01000544.1:220419-225419 GCA_900291075.1 Melanogrammus aeglefinus | reverse complement strand
CTCTCTCTCTCTCTCTCTCTCTCTCTCTCTCTCCTCTCTCTCTTCTCTCCCCCTCTTTCTCTTTTCTTTTCCAGTCTCTGTCCCTCCCTCTATCTCTCATAATATTTTTCTGTCCCTATCTTTCCCTTTCTCCCAGATTTCATGAATCTCTCTCCATCCCGATCCCTCTTCCCTCCCACTCTCCCTCCCTCTCTCCCTCCCTCTCCTCCCTCCCTCCCTCTCTCCCTCCCTCCCGCTCTCTCTCGGCCTATGGGGGGGGGGAATGCATCTGGAACCAGCCGAGCGCATCCCAGCAGATGTCATCTCCCAGGAGGAGGAGGAGGGAGGCAGCGTATGAATGTGTGTGTGTGTGTGGTTGGGGAGGGGGGCTGGTAGAGGAGGGAGGCATGGGGGGGCGCGGAAAGGCAGTAAGGGGGGCTGTTGAGGAGGCGGGGGGTGGCTGAGGGGGTGAGCGGCACACTTTTACAATGACATGCTGGTACTCCCTTCCCTTACAAACATACACACACCACACACTCACACACACACACACACACACACACACACACACACACACACACACACACACACACACACACACACACACACACACACACACACACACACACACACACACATACACACCCAAATACATCCCTCTCACCACATCCGTCCTTGCTGCCCAAAGTTGTATTGGAGGAAGAGAAGGAGGAGGAGAGGGAGGAGGAGAGGGAGGAGGAGAGGGAGGAGGAGAGGGAGGAGGAGGGGGAGAAGGAGGAGGGAGAGAAGGAGAGGGAGGAGGAGAGGGAGGAGGAGAGGGAGGAGAAGGGAGGGGGGGAGTACGAGAAGGGGGGGAGTACAGGGCTTTGTTTCAGCAGAGGACACAAAGGAAGCAGAAATGCCTGATGGGTAATTCAGCGTAGCAGAGGAGACAATGAGCCACCATAATGACCGGAGTCTGGGTGTTTTCTTGGGGCTGCTTTAGCTTGCGTGGTTGTTGACGTTGTTATTTATAGAATGTTTGAATTGGCTCTTAATTTATGGTTTTGCTTTCCATTAAAATGTGTATTGCTGTTATTTTTGTTTCTGTTCTGTTGTGTGCTTGTTGCAATGTTGAAGCATGTTTTGTTGTCATTTTTTGGTGGGTTGGGTTGTTGTACTGATGTGATTTTGTTTTTTTGTTGTGGATGTTCATATTTGTTCTATACTTGTTTATTGTGACGTTGTTGCAAGGTGTTGCATTGACATTTTATTAATGTTGTGTATTTGTTGTTTTGTTGTTGGTCTTGTTGTTTCCACAGTGTGAACTCTGATAAAAGGTCTGCCTTACACCCTGAGACGGTCCCCACATTAGCATGGTGCTAATTTGATCCGCATTACTGCGACCGCACACCTGCATTGGGGAGCCTCTTTACATCGGCATACATCTGTATGGAGTTGAGTGTGTGCGTTCCTGAGGCTTTGATTTATTTATGTGTGTATGTGTGTCTCTCTGTTTGTGCGTCTGTGCGTATATGTCTATACGCACGTCTGTTTATGCAACATAAAAGTACAGTTTTTTCTCCGTGCATGCGACTCTATGGTATACAAACAGTATGATATTTATTCACAATGTGACATATTCATATAGGCCTAGTCATATCAATGCTTGTTAGTTTTTCTATATGCTCACATGTATCAATATAGGGCTTCCATAAATTCAAACGATAACATTGATTGATATGTGCTATTATAACTATAACTATGTACAAATAATGGCTAACATTACAAGCATTCATATAGCCTAGCATTAAATGTATTCATAAAGGTACACATAATGTGTGAACATGGGCTAACATATCGGGGATTTGTACATGCTTATACATGTAAGCTTTTCATATAGGCTAATATAAGCTAAGGTCTAATAATATAAGGTCTCCATATAGGCTAATCGCACATTATGCAGACCTTTGAGAGACTGCTACTGCAGCACCTTAGGCCCCAGATGTGTGACTCCATGCACCCACTGCAGTTTGCGTACCAAGCTCAACTCGGCGTGGACGATGCCATCATCTACCTGCTGCACAGGGCTTACTCGCACCAGGAGAGGCCGGGGAACACAGTGAGAGTCATGTTCTTTGACTTCTCCAGTGCGTTCGTCAGGAGAACCACCTCCAGCTCAACATCGGCTTGAAATAGATACGGCGGACGCGTACAAGTTCCTTGGAGTGCGCATAAACAATAAGCTGGACTGGACAGACAACACAGAGGTCCACTATAGGAAGCGTCAGAGCAGACCCTTCTTCCTCAGGAGGCTCAGGTCGTTTGACGTGAGTGGCAGGCTACTAAAGATGTTCTATCCGTCTGTGGTAGCCAGCACACTGTTCTTTGCTGAGGCGTGCTGGAGAGGAGGCATCGAGGCCAGGGAGTCCAACAGACTCAACAAGCTGGTGAGGAAGGCTAGCTCTGATGTGGGACTAGAACTGGACAGTCTGGAGGTAGTGGTGGAGAGGAGGGCGAGGAACGAATTCAAGTCCATCTTGGGTAACCCCTCCCATCCCCTCTATGTTGAGCAGTGGCAGATGGGCAGGACCTTTAGCCACAGATTAATTGAACCCAGGTGAAAGACAGAGCGCTTCAAGTGCTCCTTTGTGCCGGCAGCCATTAGGCTGTAAAAAAAGCCTGTGATGTACGTGTATGTGTATGGATATGCATGTGTGTGTGTTTTTTGTATGTGTGTGTATGTATATATGTGTGTATGTGTGTATGTATGTATGTGTATATATGTGTGTTTTTATGTCTATGTGTGTGTGTGTGTGTGTAAGTCTGTGCGTGTATATATATATGTGTATATTTGTATGTACGTGCAGATAGGTATGTGTGTGTGTGTGTGTGTGTGTGTGTGTGTGTGTATATATATATATATATATATATATATATATATATATATATATATATATATATATATATATATATATATATATATATATACTTTATATATCTGAACTTGATCTCAAATGTATTCAGGCCAGGGGTGTCCAACAAATTTGACGTTTAGGGGCCCTAATAGCCCAAACGCTACTTCATTGGGGCAGGAAAAAAAAAAGTTCTGATACGCTTGAATATATCAAATTAAAGTTTACAGTTGTATTTGTCATATCCTTTCCTGTGGGCATAGGTGGCAAATACGACAACCCACTATTTGCTCTATGCACACAATGCATGTGGGTTTCCATTGAGTTTGATATAAAAATATTTATTCTTCCAATATCTTATTTTCTGTTAATTGTAGGCCTACTCGGATCAAGTCAATGCCCTATTTTTGTGTTTTGTTAAATTTTATAATATTGCCCCCAGGGCTAGATTGAACATCCAGTTTGACACAATGGCTAACATAACATGTAGGCTACGCATGTAGGCTAGTACACCGTAAGATATCCATTTAGGCTTACATAAAATTTAGGCTTATCATACAGTCTAACATAACATGAAGACCATTCAACAACATCCAACATTCAACAACTTCCAGCGTAAGCTGTAGGCTGTTGACATATGATGTACTCATGTAGGCTAACATAAAATGTATTCATATAGGATGCCATATTGTTTGTATTAATATAAGCTAGCATAAAATGTAGGATATTTATATAGGCTAACTTAACATGTTTTCCTATAGGCTAACATAACTTATATGCTTTTCATAAAGTCTAAAAGCCATCACAATGGATTTGTTCACTGTATCAATCTGCAGAGTGATATGTTCAGCTGACTGATGTCCAGATGTGGAGCAGTGAGGTAAGAGACAGAAAAGAGAGAGAGAGAGAGAGAGAGAGAGAGAGAGAGAGAGAGAGAGAGAGAGAGAGAGAGAGAGAGAGAGAGAGAGAGAGAGAGAGAGAGAGAGAGAGAGAGAGAGAGAGAGAGAGAGAGAGAGAGAGAGAGAGAGAGAGAGAGAGAGAGAGATGTTAAACTCCAACCAGCCATCTGCTGTGTCCTTCAGTTGACACACACGCACACTGACACACACATTGACATACGCACACACACACACACACACACACACACACACACACACACACACACACACACACACACACACACACACACACACACACACACACACACACACACACACACACAAACACACACACACATGCGCACACAATCGGACATGTTTATATTTATATGTGCAGTATATCAACTAAGTTGCTCATGAGTATGGATATGTATGGAGATGCATGCCTGCAAACACACACACACACAAGCATGCATCAAAGACAAAATCACTCCAATAAGCATGTATGCCTTCATGCAAGCAAACACTATACAAATTGGCAAACATATTCACTCTCTCGCCCCTTCTTCTCTCCCTCCATTCCTCTCTCCCGAATTCCCTGTCTCCCACCCACCCACCCACTCTCTCTCTCTCTCGTCTCGCTCTCTCTCTCTCGGTCGTCTCTCTCTGCTCTCATCTCTCGTCTCCTCTCTCTCTCTCTCTCTCTCTCTCTCTCTCTCTCTCTCTCTCTCTCTCTCTCTCTCTCTCAGTATTCATGAGGCTGCTTGGCATCGTGGCCTGTAGCTATCATTAGGGAGAGTCTCTCCTCTCCCTATTGATCCAGGACAGGCTAATGCTCTGCATGGCCAGGCCCCCAGGGGCCACCCCTGGGGCCCCCACCAGCTCAGGGAGGACTGCTTCATCAATGACACGCGGGTGCATGCAGACTCACATGCACTCCCCGAACAAGAGCAGCCAAACACAAGCACAAACACGCACCCAGCACAGAGGTATGTGATCCGCATACCTGAACAAGGAGTACAGCTGATTGTCTGTCTGCTTGCCTAACCATCCATGCATCCATTTCTATCTCTATGTATCTCAGTAATATTTATCACATAGATCTTGTCGATCACTACGACATATTTTGTTCTTCTCATCTTCTGAATCTCTGTTTGATTTTTTTTTTTTGTTTGTTTGTATTTCCATCTGTTTGTGTGTGTCTGTCTGTGTGTCTGTCTGTGTGTCTGTCTGTCTGTCTGTCTATATG
>OLKM01000544.1:205872-209296 GCA_900291075.1 Melanogrammus aeglefinus | reverse complement strand
AGAGAGGGAGGGAGGGAGGGAGGGAGGGAGGGAGGGGAGGGAGGGAGGGAGGGAGGGAGGGAGGGAGAGAGAGAGAGAGAGAGAGAGAGAGAGAGAGAGAGAGAGAGAGAGAGAGAGGTTGGGAGAGAAATATATAACTAAAGAGGAAGACAGAGTGAGGGGAGAGATCAAGAGAGGGATGGAGACAGGGTGAGGGGAATAGAGATAGTGAGAGTGGGAGAGAGGGAAGGGGGACAGAAAGAGAGGGAGAAGGGGATTGATATATGGAAAGACAGAGAGATGAGGAAGTACAGAGAAGGAACTACAGAAGGGAAGAAATTAAACAAAGAAAAGAAAGAAAGAAAGAGAGAAAACCATTAAAAAAAGAATGAAAGAGAGGGGAACAAAGAGAGGGGGAACTAAATTATGACCCAAGAACTGAGAAATAAACCAATTCAAAAAAGAGGGCACAGGGGAGTAGGATTCTGTGTCCCAGGGTCCACCACTTACCCAGTGGTGGAGGACGGGTGCTCAGCATGTGGTTTATGAAGTGATTATAACATCCTAGCAGAGCTTTAATAATACATATCTTATTGCGGTGGAGGAGAGGGAGGGAGGGAGGGAGGAAAAGAAATCTGCCTGTCATGCTAGCGCTATGAAGATTTATGAGCTAGAGTGAATGCCATCCATTCATTCAATGTAACCCTAGGACACATTTTGGTTCACTGCTTGTGCGTTACATAAATAGCCAGCATCTAGAGGTGTATTAGCGCTTGTACTGCTATGACTAGACTGCTAGTTATCTAACACGTTCACACCATCTATGCTCCCTGAACCCTGGTCCTAATATGAAACACCATCTACGAACCATCTCTACTAGCCTGTCAATCTGTTATTAGCATGATACACACACACACACACACACACACACACACACACACACACACACACACACACACACACACACACACACACACACACACACACACACACACACACACACACACACACACACACACACACACACACACACACACACACACACACACACACACACACACACACACACACACACACACACACACACACACACACACACACACACACACACACACACACACACACACACACACACACGCACACACGCACACACACACACACACACACACACCCACACACACACACCAGAAGGGGCAGACCTATGACTACTGGTCCCAGCTGGTCTTCACTAACACATTCCACTGCAGCCTAATGACAGACACCCCCTCTCTCCCCCCTCTTTACCCTGTCTCTCCCCCGTCTCCCAGCGACTCTGACCCCAGCCCTAACACCCCTTCATGGGCCCCCAGGGACCGTGCCCGGCTGGGTGGGGTGGGGGGAAGGCAGGGGGAGGAGTGACAGGGATGAGGGAGGACACTCCAGGTGGTGGCATTGCTCCTGGGGAATTGGAAGTCATGAATATATTAAGTGACAGGAGGGGTTGTAATGAATTCAAATTAAATTATATGAGCCAAGTACCACATGAACGCCAGCCAGCACGCCGGGGAGGTTTCAAGGGGGCCGAAATAATTACACCTTTCAGCCGATCGGATAAAACAGGAAATGAATGTGAGACACAGCTGCCATGCCGCTGCCAAATTCCCAAAAAGTACGACGGAAGGAAGAGGGACAGATAACAGTGTTTTTCATAACACACACAGTGCTCCTCCTCCTCCTCTCCTCCTCACCTCTCCTTGTCTCTGTTGGTGTAGAAGTAGTCTCCCTCATCAGACTTTGGATTCATATCTAAAGTCTTGGATATCAGACAAGCTCAAATCGATGTGAATGTCTGTCTTTTATTTCATATTGGTTTCGACCAATCATGTTGCTGGAGGCAGGGATCTGCATAATTTAAGTGCATAATTTACACAAACATGGTTTGTGAAAAGTTTACTGCTGCAGTGTTGTTCATGTTGATAAGACGAATGAGGTTCTTGGGTCCCGAGTCTCCAGGTTGCAGGGCTAAGGTAGTCCCAGGCTCTGGTACCTCTGGTTTCTCTGGGTGTCTCTGGGTGTCTCTGGTGTCTCTGGTGTCTCTGGTTGTCTCTGGTGTCTCTTGGTGTCTCTAGTGTCTCTTGGTGTCTCTGATGTCTCTGGGTGTCTCTGTTGTCTCTAGTGTCTCTGGTGTCTCTAGGTGTCTCTTGGTGTCTCTGGTGTCTCTGGTGTCTCTGATGTCTCTGGTGTCTCTGGTTTCTCTGGTGTCTCTGGGTGTCTCTGTGTGTCTCTGGTGTCCCTTGGTGTCTCTGGTGTCTCTGGTGTCTCTGATGTCTCTGGTGTCTCTGGTTTCTCTGGTGTCTCTGGGTGTCTCTGGTGTCTCTGGTGTCTCTGGTGTTTCTTGGTTTCTCTGGGTGTCTTTGGTGTCTCTGGTGTCTCTCGGTGTCTCTGGTGTCTCTGGGTGTCTCTTGGTGTCTCTGGGTGTCTCTGGTGTCTCTTGGTTTCTCTGGGTGTCTTTGGTGTCTCTGGTGTCTCTCGGTGTCTCTGGTGTCTCTGGGTGTCTTTGGGTGTCTCTGGTGTCTCTGGTTGTCTCTGGTGTCTGGTGTCTCTTGGTGTCTCTGGGTACCTTTGGTGTCTCTGGTGTCTCTCGGTGTCTCTGGTGTCTCTGGGTGTCTCTGGGTGTCTCTGGTGTCTCTGGTGTCTCTGGTGTCTCTGTTGTCTGGTGTCTCTGGGTGTCTCTGGGTGTCTCTGGTGTCTCTGGGGTCTCTGGGTGTCTGGTGTCTCTGGTGTCTCTGGTGTCTCTGGGTGTCTGGTGTCTCTGGTGTCTCTGGTGTCTCTGGTGTCTCTGGTGTCTCTGGGTGTCTCTGGGTGTCTGGTGTCTCTGGTGTCTCTGGGTGTCTCTGGGTGTCTGGTGTCTCTGGTGTCTCTGGTGTCTCTGGTGTCTCTGGTGTCTCTGGGTGTCAGGGCTGCCTCTGGACTCACAGTCTCACCCGAGAGGCTGTCCCTCAGGCTGGGGGAACCAGCTCGCAGGCCCGGCTCACCTCCAGCATCTAGGGCCACATGGGGGCTGAAGGACGGATAGAGGATCCCAGCTGTCTCCAGGGCAGGGACTGGTACACACACACACACACACACAGACACACAGACACACACACACACACACACACACACACACACACACACACACACACACACACACACACACACACACACACACACACACACACACACACACACACACACACACACACACACACACACACACACACACACACCCTCACCCCCTCATTTAGCCTGCAGGGCTCCAGGCCTCGGTCTGCAGAGCAGGGCCGGCAGTGATTAGAGCCCTACAGAGAACGACCATAACAAGGACACAAGACCCCGGAGCCCCCTCCCGGCAGCAGAGGAGACCACCAGAGAGAGAATAACAGAGGGCAGGAGGAGAAGGAGAACCTAGAAGAAACAGAGAGAG
>OLKM01000544.1:110872-200872 GCA_900291075.1 Melanogrammus aeglefinus | reverse complement strand
GAAGACCTACAATTCAAAACAAAACAGAAAACAAGAAATTCCTACGAAGTCTCTAAGAGATTATGTCAAAATAAAATGCTGTGTAGAACATCAGACCTCAGGCTATTACTGTTGGCACAGATCCATACTGTACCAAGTCCCTCCTCGGCTTCATTCGGAAACTGTCTCTCTTGTATCTTCAATTACTCATAACCGTAGATTACAATCCTTTCCCTTCACTTATCCCCTCGTTAGCGCTAGCGCTGTTCCCAACCATGTTCTCCTTTGTTTGGATATTTGGCCTGAGATGTGGCACATCAGAAGAACAGGGAGGCACACTTGACGCAGGCTATAGGGAATCAGATAGCAGGAGCTGAGGGGCCAGCAGGGTCATGGAGGTCGCGACCCGGTTTGTGGGGTACAAACTCATCCACACTTTACATACATACGTGTGTGTGTGTGTGTGTGTGTGTGTGTGTGTGTGTGTGTGTGTGTGTGTGTGTGTGTGTGTGTGTGTGTGTGTGTGTGTGTGTGTGTGTGTGTGTGTGTGTGTGTGTGTGTGTGTGTGTGTGTGTCTGTCTGTGTGTGTGCATGTGTGAGTGTGAGTGTGTGTGTGTGTGTGTGCATATTTGTCTTTGTGTGTGTGTGTGTGTGTGTGTGTGTGTGTGTGTGTGTGTGTGTATGGGTGTGTGTACGTTTGTGTGTGTCTTTGTGTGTGTATATTTGTTTGTGTATGTGTGTGTGTTTTACTGTGGGAGTGGGTATGGTCTCTACAAGTTGCAATGGGTCAGGGGAAGACATCAATCTCTATTACAAAATGAATATCATAACTTCATATTTAATCAGTACTTTAAGATGTGGAGAACTGACCACTGGTTCAGCGGCTAATGGATTAATTCAGTTTGATCAGAGGTTTGGACTCAACAGCTCTCTAACTGGCTTCCCGACCGCAGTGGCAGCAATAAAGAGAGACCATAAAGAGCAACATTAAGCTGCACGCCGGCCGCAGCGCGCCATGAAAACCAACATTAAACTGCACACAGATCAATACACGCAACATCAGGAAGGAGGCCTCAACCCAGTGGATATTAACATGTGTTTGTATTTTGTTACATCCTAAAAGACTTGACACAAGACCACAAGACCACATCTTTCAAAAATACAAAATACCAGAATAATAATTTTTGCAATAAAATATACTTAACAAAATCTAAATCATAATTGTTGGTAAAAATGTGCGGAGGTAAATTACTAACGATTAAACCATGCTAATACAACATCATCAAACTGATCTACCTGAATGCACATCGTCATTTAAATAAGCACACACACACACACACACACACACACACACACACACACACACACACACACACACACACACACACACACACACACACACACACACACACACACACACACACACACACACACACACACACACACACACACACACACACACACACACACACACACACACACACACACACACACACACACACACACACACACACACACACACACACACACACACACACACACACACACACACACACACACACACACACACACACACACACACACACACACACACACACACACACACACACACACACACATACACACACACACACACACTCTAGCACACACACACACACACTCACACACTCTAACACACACACACATACACACACACAAATACACGTATTTGGGCAGCACCCTACCTCCTCTCTCGGTTGGACACAGGCTTCATGGCTCCATTGTTCTCTTTGTATTGTTCTCCGGCCTTAATTTGAACCTCAATTTGAACCGCAGCCCCCCCCCCCGAGCTTCTCCTCCCTAACCCTCACCCTCTCCATCACATCTCGCCACCCCTCACTTCTCCTTCTTCCACCCTCTCCCCCTCCCTCCCTCCCTCCCTCCCCCCCCCCCCCCTTACCACCCCACAACCCTCCCCATCCCTTACCCCAGTACATCTGTGGTCCATGGGTTATTGTTGTGTGTCCCAGCACCCCCAATTAGCCAGTCTGTGTCTCAGTGTTTGCAACGCTGATTGTTTTGGCGCGCGGTCGTCATCGGGCCACCTGTCCCACACATGTCACGGCCCTTTGATGGGGGGCCGTAACCTAAACCAGCTTTAAATTATACACAGCGTTGTTAGCACGCACCACACGCGCTTATCCATACCTCTATTTATCTATCCATCCCCCAAACCCGTCATCTCTCCCTCCCATCTGTCATCTATCCATCCACCCTCCTGGTAGTACATCGATTCAGTCCCCTATTCCTTCATTCATCCATCCATCTATTCCCCCGATAGGGGGAATAGATGGATGGATGAATGAAGGAATAGGGGAATGAATGATCTACCCCGAGATACATTAATTTATTCATTCAGCAGGATTGTTTAATTAGCTTAAATGAAAGATTTCTTTATTGGGGAAAACGAGGTGTCATATCACATTGTCATTGTACCAAGCTTATCCATCTGTAATTATTTACTTCCGTACAACGATGCAACAATGCAGGGAAATTATCTTTAGGGAACCTGTGAATAGATAGTTAAACGTTAAAAACAAAAAATAAAGAAGCATTTCAGTTCAAAGCTACACCGTTTCTCATCAAGCCTGTTCCCAAGGTCCTTTGAGTTCCGAGATTTAAGAAATACAAAAACAACGGAAACAAAATACAAAAATCCTATGAGAAACAAACCTAATGGTGGACTGGGTATTCCCCGATCGTTTGGTAAGAGGCTCAGTGGAAGTGGAATTCATAAGACTGAATTTTTTTAATTGACACAGAAGTTAAGAAAAAAAATGCAACATTCATTTTAATAGACAAATATAATTTTATTATTCATACATTTAAACTGACAATGTAAAAAACAGGTAGCCTTGTGTTGAATCAATGTGTAATTTAAGCATAAGAAAATCCATAGCACTTGCTGCTCTCTGATATTAGCACCCCAGCAGAATAGTCAGTGCGTAAATGTTTTAAGCTAATTCATTATTGAAGTAGAAATCCCAAGGAGAACGGAGAAAGACTGTGTAATATACAGTATATCTCAGGATTACTCACAAAACAAGACCCAGGCAGGCACATGGGCTGCAGCTAATTCTAATATTAAAATGGTGTTTTCTGACGCATGCAGCATCACTCTTGTCTGGCTCTGCATGTAAATACCAGCAGTTCTAGGCGGATTGCTGAGGGAACCGAGGTAAACACCAGGCCGTCTCCAAGAAGATACTGTTAATCTGTCCACAAACTTCACAACTGCACACTAATTAACCACACACACACTGCAATGTCCCGTGTGGGTTCTCTATCTTGTGGGTCATATACACATATACACACTTTGTGTGTGTGTGTGTGTGTGTGTGTGTGTGTGTGTGTGTGTGTGTGTGTGTGTGTGTGTGTGTGTGTGTGTGTGTGTGTGTGTGTGTGTGTGTGTGTGTGTGTGTGTGTGTGTGTGTGTGTGCGTGTGTGTGCGTGTGTATGTGTGTGTTTGCGCTTGTGTGTGTGTGTGTGTGTGTGTGTGTGTGTGTGTTCACTTGCACGCCTACGTGCATGCTGGAGTCTGATTATGAATATTTTAAGAGTGCATTTAACATGGTGAAGGCAACGCGGAGGCGTGGGGAGGTGGGGGAGGGGTGAGGGGAGAGAGGGGGGAGCGAAGGGGGGGAGAGAGAGAGGGGAGGGGGGGGTCCTCTTCAGCTAATGACCCCGGGCGCTCCAGGAAAGCCGCTTCATGTTTTAAAGGAAGTCGATGCGGCCCGCGCCCAGTCAGCAGCATTAGGATTCATGCGGGCGCCACGGGGACCATGAAAATATGAATAACACGCGTGTCTAACAATCCTTCCTGCGGTTTAGTGGCAGAGCGCCCATGCAGTAATGAGCACACACTGCTGATGAATTCAGAACACGCAGCCGCGACACACTTCTGCGCTTGCCATACGCACACACACAGACATGCACGCGCATGCACACACACACACACATACACACAATCACAGACATGCACGCAGACACACGGGCACACATACACGCAAGCACACCCAAGGCATACAGATACACACATACCCAGCTCCAATCGCACCCACAATCAAATATTTTTTTATCTTTACAGAAACTCAAAAACAACTCCCTGCAACTTATTGTATCCACCTCTCTCTCTCTCTCTCTCTCTCTCTCTCTCTCTCTCTCTCTCTCTCTCTCTCTCTCTCTCTCTCTCTCTCACTCTCTCTCTCTCTCTCTCTCTCTCTCTCTCTCTCTCTCTCTCTCTCTCTCTCTCTCTCCTCTCTCTCTCTCTCTCTCTCTCTCTCTCTCTCTCTCTCTCTCTCTCTCTCTCTCTCTCTCTATTTATCTATCTACATCCTCGCCCAACCCACATCTTGATTTAAAATAGAACAGAGGGCCTCAAGGGCGGTTAAAGACTGGTGTCCAAAAGCAAACGTTTGCTCTTCACTGGCCCAGCTCTGGTTGTATGGGGTACGAGGTAAAGTATCCACGTGAGGGGACAGGAAGTGTCGATGCGAGGTTTGCTTCACCCCGTAGCTCTGTTTCTTGACATTCTGCCCCTACAGTACCTCTGTAGTACCACTTATGACCTTCTACTGGAGAGCCAAGCTGGTCAAAAAGGCCTCTTGAAGCTTAGCTGTGTTTGTATGTGTGTTTTTATGTTTGTTTGTGTGTGTTTTTAATGTTTGCTTGTGTGTGACTCTGTTTACATTATTAAGTAGAGAATACTGTACTTCTATTTGAGTATATGTATATAAGGATATTATGAATATCCTTATTTACATATACCAGAAAAGAATGTTGTCTGTTAATGACTATTATTTTGTACCTACAGATATTAAACTGTAAAGAGAGAGAGAGAGAGAGAGAGAGAGAGAGAGAGAGAGAGAGAGAGAGAGAGAGAGAGAGAGAGAGAGAGAGAGAGAGAGAGAGAGAGAGAGAGAGAGAGAGAGAGAGAGAGAGAGAGAGAGAGAGAGAGAGAGAGAGAGAGAGAGAGAGAGAGAGAGAGAGAGAGAGAGAGAGAGAGAGAGAGATTGATATATCACAGCACTCTTATCCAGAGATGTGCTTTGATATATCAATCAACACTTAAGGTGTACCGAGTGTGTAGTTTTATGGTCATCATGGTTCTAGACTCTAAATTTAACAAGCTTTATTGAGGCAAGTGAATTCAGTGATTGTCTGTCTAGCTTCAATAGTTTCCATTTTGTTGTGTGGAAGATTGCAGGTGGAAAAGGAGAGGAATCGATAGGCCATTAGCCCTCAGCCATCAGAATAACCCTTAGACTCTGAAACCTCTTACTGCCCAGAGTTCAGGAAGCTGATGGAGAACATCCTCTTACAGATCAAAAGCATTTTAATCCATGCACTATGGGTCATAATTCAGCAGCTCAACAACTTGTTTTTCTTTTCTCTCAAAGGGCTGAGCTAAACAACAAACATGCAGACATGTGTGAGACATCCACAGAGAAGATAGTTTTTTCCAAAACAAACAGAGTTCCCAAAATCATTTAAGGGAAATCCTCAGCTGAAATCTTCTGCTCTTAAAGGAGATAGGATCCATGAGGATCCGGGGCCAAGCCAAACATCGGAGACCAGACCCTGTCCTTCCAAATCCCCTGGTGTATGGCATTCATCCAGGGAGGCTGAGATGCTCATACAAGCAGCTCATGAGGAACAGCCCATGTGCCAGACGCTTCTGGTTCCCAGTGGAACCCGGACCCATGCGATGATACCTCAGCTACGGAGCACATCTGTCTGCCAGCAGGGACGCTGGGGGAACCCCAGTGGCCGTTCTAGGGAGTGACGTGGATTGGTGAAGGAATGGCGAGGTGAAACAGAAGCTTGGATTGACAGAACGGTAGCTACTCATTTTGATGGTTCTCCGCATCACACTGTAAGTGGCTTTGGATTAATGTATCTGCTATATCACTACACATAAATGTGGGCTTTGGGAGTTTGCATTATGGTTTTCTTGGTTAAGAAGTGATATCTATATGAGCATAAATATATGTAGGAATATAACATATCGTTTATAATTCTTTTATGACTTTTTCAGTAATGGTTCTTTTATTCTACATGCCACAGTCAAGGTAAAAAGGCTATCATACAGGAATAAATATTCTAATCCATGTTGTATCTTCGATGTAATTTGTAAGTGTCTGTTTAATTGTCTTAATTTAAATATATATATATATTTTCCATATATATATTCTTCCAGCATGGATACCCTATTTGACTTTCCATATTGATCTGGATACTAATCGAGGGCTGTATGTTGCATTCTTCTATCAGATAGTTACGAGGTTTAATGGATAAACTGTGAAAGAAAATAATGCCAAACAATGGACTCTAGACTAGGCCGCACTGCATTAGGGCCAACTGATAAACAAAAGACTCTTAATGGAGTCACACACAGACACGGATATGGACACGGACACACACACACACACACACACAAACACACACAGAGACCCATGCACGCAGACAGAGACACACACAGAGACTACAGCACACACACCAGCACATCATCTGCCTCCCTCCGCGTGAGAACACTATATGTGCAACGATACTACACCACAGCAGATTGAAGGTAAGCTCAATGGTTCCCCCCAAATCCAGTCCTCGTGAGTTCCACACACAAAGGATAAGCTCTCATCAATGTAAACATCAGATTGTACGAGGTCATAACAACTCCTTGGCCTTTGACTCCATTCTGACCCAAACCTAGACCATCTTTTGACATTCCGTCGTATAATGCTTCCTATCCATCCAGGAGTTTGGAGGGAAACCGGAAAGTGATTTTCTTGAATGGCCCCATTTATCCCAAACAATGTCCCGCATGGGTGTTGGGTAAAAGTATTAATATGGTACACATTCCAGCAGAACCATCCATCAGCTTCCTGGCGCTGTGACGGAAACCAGGGCAGCGCGCCCAGACTGGCCACCAGGGGGTCTCGACTGGGCTAGGAGTCAGTATCGGGGACGGGGACATACGCTGTGGGAAGCAGCCCACCAGACCGGGGCGGGGGTGGGTGAGGCGGAGGGGGGAAACAACCGTATCATATCTGCCATGTGTGTCTACAGGTCCCACGTGGCTCTGATCACTCACACCCCACACACCCTGACCCCACTACCCCCACACATCCCCCAGACACTCCCATCCTCACCCCTTCCTCCCGACCCACTCACTCTGATCTGTGTGTGTGTGTGTGTGTGTGTGTGTGTGTGTGTGTGTGTGTGTGTGTGTGTGTGTGTGTTGTGTGTGTGTGTGTTGTGTGTGTGTGTGTGTGTGTGTGTGTGTGTGTGTGTGTGTGTGTGTGTGTTTGTGAGTGTGTTTCTTGCTCTCACACCTCCCCCAGTCACTACGGCCACCAGCCCCACATCCCCCACGCACGCAGCAGCCCATATGTTAGAGACATGGAACAGTTGGAAGGGGCTGAGGGCTAAAATGGGTCGGATACACCCAGATGGGTCACTGAGAGATGATGGCCAACAGGGGGGGGGGACATAGGGGGTGTTGTGGTTGGTGAGGTGACCTCTTCTCTGACCTGAGCTGGCATTTTGATATTCCACTGAAACTTGAACGTACAACACAGACCTCAAGAACACAACCACTCTTATTCCAAAACACAAAACCTTCGCTTTCCAGCTGGATCCCCCCGAGAATATTTATGCAAGATATACTGCGGAGCTTTCCTTCATAATGTGAAAATAATATGATGTAAAAAAAATAAGGAATGTAGAAACATTTACTAGAATCAATGGCAATATTGAAAAGTCAATTTGAATGAAAATAAATGAACAAAACATATATTTATACCATGTTTCATATGTGCTTTTTATATAATACATTGGTAGATGTTGAATTCCATCGAGCGAAGTTCCAGATGCCGAGTAAATTCAATGGCTTCAGATTTTGAAAAAGATCGTCAAACATACATATCCTTGAGCATATAGACATCCAAAAAAATAAATACAGTTTGAAGGTCTTCCAAAGAGAAAAAGATAAATCCTTCATTCCATCACAGACAGATATCCCACCCCCCCTTCCCTCCCCAACCATCCGATTGGTCTCCGTTTGGTTGGCTAATCAGATGAGGTATCCATACACCAGGACCAGGCACCAGCACCAGCAGCAGCAACAGCAGCCAAGATGGCGTCCTCTGTGCTCGGCTCTGTGGGAGGCATGTGTTCCGGGAGGCAATCGTCTGTTCCCAGAGTTAAAACTATTGGATGAAAGTCAAGTTTGCAGCTGCAGCCCTGGAATAATTCATAGGCACCTCGGTGGCCGCGAGCAGCCACAGGTAGTTGATGAAGTGCCTCTGCCAAGACGCCCAACTGGCAAAGGCAACACGCAGCTGCCAGCCGCCGCCACCGCCAGATGCCGGCGCTGACGTACCATGTGTTCCAAGGCTGGCCTGCCTGTGTATGTGTGTGTGTGTGTCTGTGTGAATGAGAGGCTTGCCAAGACATCCTCACATTGATGCCAGCCTGACACATATTCTCTTTTTCCCCATGGTTTTCCTTCCTCTCTCTCTCTCTCCACAGTGGGTTGTTGCCTTTCCCGCTGTGTCAGAAGCAACTCTCCACAGTGAAGAAAGAGAGTTGGCGCCCGCTGGCGGCCATTTTGTCTGTGTGTGTGTGTGTGTGTGTGTGTGTGTGTGTGTGTGTGTGTGTGTGTGTGTGTGTGTGTGTGTGTGTGTGTGTGTGTGTGTGTGTGTGTGTGTGTGTGTGCGGCGTGTGTTTTTCTGAATGTGTACGTGCGTTTGTGTCTCAAACACAGGAAGCGGTTTGTTGGCAGCCTGGAGAAGAAGCGGGTGCCATAGCCTTCTCTAGATCTGCTAATCCCACCTCGGACAAACCCGAGCCACACGTCCTCCTTGAATTCAGGCCCTGCTTCGGGAGAAACATATCTTCCCTCTCCAGATAGCCTCCATTACGGCTATGTCGCCGCCAGATACCGCTTGTCAAAAACATGGCCAAAATCCAAGTACCAAATTCCCTCCATAATGGTTTTGTCCCCGAGTAGTCCTATTCCATTGAGGGCGCCGTTCGCTTCATTTCAGGTTGTATCCTTTGACATCCATCGGTGCCAGCTGCGGCTGCGTTCAGATCGTGAGCCCAAAAGACCAGTCAGAAACCCTGCAGAACGGAGGATGTTTTGTGGAGATTAGAGAGCTGCTGGTGTAGCGTCCTCCTGATGGCGAATGGCAGCCCGTTGCTCTTTGACGATCCGACTACTGGAGAGAACGGAGGGGCGCGCGGCGAGACAAAGGCAGCCCGCCTCATTAGGAACATGCCATCCTCTCCGCAGTGTAGGGGGTTTGGGGAGGGAAGAGAAAACTTTTTGAACGAGTGCCATGTCTGTACCATTCTGCTATCTGAGGCCCGCCACTGCCAGCTGGCGGCTGAGTCTGCCCACTTGCACCGCCACGATGATGGTGGTGGCGCTGGTGGAGGAGGAGGCAGCCGAGCCAGTTGGCACGGCAAGCCAGGGGGGTAGGTGTGTTTGGGGGGGGGGGGGGGGGTGGGGGGTGCTGGCATGTGATCTGAGGACCGACACCAACAGCGCTCTGTGTGGTGGCTGCATGTCCACCATAACAACACCCACCTCCTCTCCTCCTCCCCATCTCCAGCTCTATGACTTTGGCCTGCCCTCTGTGGTCTCAGTGAGGGAGGATCTCACTGTGATTGTCATTGAATGCGATCTTCTGATATAACCCAGAAGCGGCAGAATGGGCAAACTTTCAAGAAAGACGATACCGATTTATTTTGTAATGCTGTTTTTCGAAATATTATCATTGTTTTTAGAAAGAAACAGAATGCTTGCTTTGCAACAACAGCAAAAAAATATATACACATATTAATAATGACAGGATGCATGAAAGAAACTATTGAATCTACATATAAAGTAATGTTCTAGAAAATAGGAGAAAAAAAATTACCTGTTGGCAACGTCTTTTAACAGAACCATTTAAACGAGAGCATGTTCCCTTCCGGAAGAATATCTTTGTCGCACTGTCCGTCGCTAAATGAGTCCCCGTTGTTTGGGTAAGGTGAATTTAATTTATTTACCGACAGTTGATATCATGGGGCAAAATGTGTACTAAAATAAGTAACTCTCATCTTCATCTTTTAATCTCTCAATTATCAACGTTTTATCTTTTATCTTACGTTTTAGTTTTAAACTTGTATCGTCATTTCAATGTTGTACTCCGTTCCTCACAAGTCAATTGATAAAATCTTTATGATACACATTTAAATTCTCCAATATCTCATTATTAAAGAGAACTAAAAAAATCAGCTTTTGCTTGTTCACTTGTGTATTGAGAGAATAATTACTAGTTGTGTTGGTTATGGTGAGAAACACACACTGCATGGACAGGAGAGTAAACGTGGAACAAAACATTGCATATTTTGGTAAATCGTACATGATTACAGGATCATGTACGATCTTACATCATTGTCTCGAATAGTGTGAACAATATAAATAATGTAAGTTAAAGTTAGTTGGTTATTCATTCAAATAAACGATTATTAAGTTATGCTTGCAAAACCATTTTGTTTGTTTTAGATCTGTAAAACGTCTAGCATGGGGGCCCTCGTGAGGACGATGTCATCTCTTACATCCTAGGACTTGAACACAATGTCCTGCTTTATACTGTCAGGAATTGTCGGCGCCTGCCGTCCTCGCCCATGGACTCACTGCCACCTGCTCTGCCTCCCGGTTGCCTGCTGCGCCCACTCTAAGCCGAGGTCACGTCGCCAGCTGCATGTGAATACTACATACTTCACATCCAGCAATATTGGGGCCCCCTGGAGCTCTGGACATGGCCCGGTGTTTCGCAGAGCATTGGCCTACGGAGACAGGCTGGCCATCATCGACGACAGTGGCCGTCACAGCTACAAGCAACTGTACGGCTCCAGCCAGGGCCTCGCACATCAGTTAAGCTCTGCCCTCCTTGGCTTTAGCCACGGTGACCTGCAAGGGAAACGTATTGCCTTCCTTTGTGCCAACGATGTGTCATACACGGTGGCCCAGTGGGCCGTGTGGATGTGTGGCGGCGTGGCTGTCCCACTCTACCACAAGCACCCGGCATCCGAGCTGGAGTACATCATCTCAGACGCCCAGAGCTGCCTGCTGGTGGCTGGCCACCCCTACGCTGGCAAGCTACAGCCTCATGCCGACAAGCTTGGGCTGCCCTGCATTACGCTCCCCTCTACCTCCGACCTAGGCTCACTGAAGCGGGCTGAGACCCCAGAGGTGGAGCTGAATATCACGGACTGGGGCCAGAGACCCGCCATGATCATCTACACTAGTGGCACAACAGGCCGGCCCAAAGGAGTCCTACACACACATTGCAGCATTCAAGCCATGGTGAGAAATACTACTTTGGGTTGGGTGTTTAACCTGATAGTGTGCTTCCCATGTAGCTAACCCTAAACCATGTTCAGTTACATCCTTTCGTACTGTGCTACATGCCATTCCCTCTTCCTTCTTCCACCCTCTTTGCTTTAGATCTCTCTTCGTAATTCCTTTCCATAAAGCCTAAAAGGCCAATAATTGAAAAGGTAAACTTGTATTGTGTTGCTACAATACAGACTGGGCCTTAAAGCGGTACACGCATCATATCGCAAACGTCCAGGTTTTGACAAAGTATGCTTTAGAAACATGGTTGGTTATTTTTTTTGATTTGTTAACCTCCAGTAAACCAGTTTTTAAGACATACCAATGCCATATTACACTAGCGACCAAGATCACCATACCTCAATGTATGGAAGATTTATATCCCTTTAATATATATTCTAATCTGCACTAATGCATATGCATTATGTCCGTGTAGTGGTATTGTGTCAGACTCATGAACATGGGGTTGCTGGTTCAAGTCCAAACTCAACCAAACATTCTGTGAGAGATGGCATGACATAAGACCAGCACCATACTTGTCATACAGCAGGACCTTCACATGAAAACAAATGTGTCTTTTCCATTTTAAATTTATAAGCCATTTGGCCGATGTTTCAATCCTAAATCTCGCAGTACAATGAGTGAATATGTCCCCAGCGGGAATAGAGGAAACTGACTATCCCTTGGCAGTGTTTAAGCAATGCTCTGTGTGTTAAAGCAAAAAAGTGTTGATATGCGATAGCTTAGAATTAACACAGGGCTAATGTATGGAACGAAGCTAAGATGACCACTGTACACCCATCGCCTTATGTTTTAATAGTATTGGGGCTGTTTAGCTACAGCACCATATGAATATGCTGTTTAGTTTTGAAAAATACAATAAAAATAGTCAAGATGAGTTTAACTAAGTGTGACACAAGGGAAAATGCTGAGCTCATGTTTGTCTCCAATTAGATCTTTTGCTGTCCTCCTTGTGGAATACATTACCATCCAGGCTATGTTTTTGTGTGCTTAACTCTAAGGGAAAGCCCATAGGTACATTATATAGTTGTTTCACTTTTTGTTGTTTGTTTATGTTGATCCGGTGCTTTAATGCCTTCGAATTACATTGGGCCATGTATTGTTCATTTTAGCATGTTTAGGAATGACAAAGCTCAAACATAACTAGATTATTAGTGTTTCAATTTATTTGCGACCCTGTATCCTTTTTACATTCATATTTTTTTCTAAATGTACCTTCTGATTTAACTGTAAAAGCTTTTGTAATACTGATTTGTTCTTTAACGACCAATCTAAAACCTTGTATTTAAAGGAGCTGTGCAAATGATGTCGAGTTTATTCTTAATGTTATGTAAGTTATTCTTAAATCACTAGCTTCTAGACCATTTATGTCCCAAAGAGGGAAAGAAACTTAAAAGGAACACACAAAGATCTGTCTGTCAATGGTTAAGGAAGATATTTGAGAAAAAAATTGTTTCCCTTTGTTCTCATCTTCTGTATGAAAGGCTTAATGTTAACCTGGCTATGTCCATCCTACTATCAGGTTGGTATTGATTTCACAGTTTATATCATGTCTTGTTGGTCAAATATTTTTGTTGTTATTTGCTATTTGTGAAGTCTCAGAAAAATTCAGATGATTAAGGCCCAATCCCATTTCTACCCCTTACCCCTTCCCCTTATCCCTCCCCCCTTCCCCTTACCCCTTCAAAACAAGGGAGAGGGGGAAGGGGTAAGGGGTAGTAATGGGATTGGGCCTTAATCATCTCCCTCGACTCCCCCTCAGATCCAGGGCCTGGTCTCGGCGTGGGCGTGGTCCAAGGATGACGTCATCCTACACACCTTGCCCCTGCACCACGTGCATGGCATTGTGAACAAGCTGCTGTGCCCACTGTGGGTTGGAGCCACCTGCATCATGCTGCCAGACTTCCAGCCACACAAGGTTCATTCCTCCAGTCTAACTTCTCTTCTGTCCAATCGCTCCATCTCTCATCCTCTCACTCCTTCTCTGCTGCTGTCTCTTCCCATCTTTCATTAACTTTAATTAGGATGGGAGAGGGTCATGAATTGTTTTGTATGTATTTCCTATGATTAGTGTACACCAGTTAACAGTCCCAGGAGTGGGAAGAATTAAAAAAATGACAAGAATTGCAACAACACAGAAGAATAAATATGAATTTTATTGACAAAGCAATATCCACAATATCTAACATAAATGGATATCCCTCTATCAGAAGTCCCTCCCTCTCTCAACTTTTGGAATAAGTATAAAATCAAATTATAATTGAAAGTAAGGTAAGAGACGGTCAATGTTAGGTTAGTAATTTTCAGGTATTGGATAATAAAACTTTTTTTATATTATGGTATAGATGGATTTCTGGGCAGCATCACAGGAAATGGGTGGATGCAACCAAAGACAACAGTTAAACAACCATCACGATGGCGAGGATTTATTGTGCCATTAACTTTGGCAATCTCAAAAAACATGGATAAAAAATGTTTACATACCATGGTGTATACTCCCTTTAAAATCAGAAAAGTTATGGATCCAAGTCTACAAAGCCAGATTGGAGTCGTAATCGAATGATTTGTGTACATGTAGGTTTCTCAAATAGATACACCAGGCTTCTCTATCATTACATTACATTTATTTACCAGACGCTTTTATCCAAGGCGAAGTACAATAAATGCATTCGAAGATACTACCAGAAAAGAAGGATAAAACATGAGATAGAGAATTATTATATTATTAACTCATTCATTTGTCTATTATAATTATTACTATTAGATATATTTCTTTCATGAGCGAAGGTGCAGTCTGAACAGATGAGTTTTCATTCTTCGACGGAAGATTGGTTGTGTTTCAGCTGTCCTGATGTCAGGGGGGAGCTTTGTCCAGGACATCAAACAATCAAGATTTTGTTGAGTGGCAGCTGGGGTCCCCATGTAGTGAGGGAGTAGCAAGCCGTTTGGCATTCATAGAGAGAAGTGGGTGGGCTGGGGTGTATGGTTTGACCATGTCTTTGATGTAGGATGGGCCGTAACCATTCACACCACAGTAGGCAAATACCTTATCAATGGCTTCGATCAGCCTGTGCAGGGTGCGAAGAAGTGTTTCAGTGTGGGAGTACTTTGGAGGTTGAAGACCAGCAGCTGCAGAGGAAGAACCTGGTGGTTCTCTGGGTCAAATGATGCAGAAAGTTCCAGCAGAATGACTACGGAGGAGGAGCCTGTTTTAGCAGTGTGACGATTCTCTGTGACCACAATGGGCCCTCTCAGTTGGGTGGCCCGCCTTGAATCCAGACTGGTGAGGGTTGAGTAGATGGGTCTAGTGGAATTATGCAGAAATTGAAAATGAAGTGTTTTGGAAATATATGGTTGAAGAAAGAAAGCTCAGTAAATTTTGCATCAGGGGGGTTGAGTGTGGGTTTTTTGAAAATAAGGTTTACTCTTGCTGCTTTAGCCTCTCAAACACCCCCTCCCCTAAACGTCATTTAGTAAAACAGTGATCGAAACTCAAGGGTAGAAACAATGAACAAGAAACTATTTATTTGAAAAACAAAAATCATTTGTTTGTTTTTTACATCCAAATTGCGTTTGATTGCATTTAACCAATTGCATTATCCAATGCCTGGGCACCATCTTGGGAACGACCACTGTGTTTACAATAAATGTACAGTAACTAAGAGAGGGTTTTTGCTGGGTGTCCTTTAATTCTATTCAACTGGATGGGGTCGAAAGGGCAGGTTGTTGTTCTGCACTGGGAAGTACCCAGTGATGGAGTGGTGAAAGTTTAAGGAAATTAATAATTATATATAGGCCAGGAGGTGTGAGTACGTTGCTGGGGAAAGGAGGAGCATATGTATTTTTCGATTCCACTTAAAGAGGACATATTATGAAAACAACAAACAATTTCCTGAGATTTGGGGTGTTGTTTTGGGTCTATGGTGCTGCCACACGCATGCAAACTTTTAAATAAGTCTGTTAGTCCTAAATTTCTCTGCTGAGATGATTAAAGTATATCTTATCTTATCTTAAATGTTTTTTTGAGTAAGATATGCATTTCTGAAAGTACCCCGCCTACAGATTCCAGATGAGCGAGTCAGTTTCAGCGCAGACTCTGACGTAGGAAGCAGGCACATTTGAATAATTACCACCCACTTCGCCCTCCGGAAGTCCGGCGGGGGCAGCTCCAGCCTCGTATATAATATAATATTATATAGAGCTCCATGAGTCAGCATACGGCAACAATTCTCCTTCATGCTGTGGTTCAGTCTGACAGCTCATTGGTCAATGGGCAGCAGCTCATTTGCATTAAAGCTACAGACACCAGAAACAGCGCATTCTGAAGGGACTGAAACAGAGGGGAATAGCGGTAGGCGTATTTTTAATTGTTGGAAAAACATCATATGTCACCTTTAACCCTGTTTGATCAAAATATGAGAGAAAAGGTTGCCATTACATAACATTTCTTTGTCGACCCTGAAACGACCAGAAAATTATATATTTTCCAGTTTAAGGAAATATTTTAGATCAGTCTGCCAAGAGCACTCTGCTGGAGGCTTTGGTCATTTCCAGTGAACATATTTAATATGAATATTATATTTTAATTATTTAAGATTAATTTCTGGAAATCCAATGTGTTTCAATGTCACATTTGATGATGCTGTGTGAGTCACTTCCTGTATAGCAAGTGAGCCCAAACAGATAATCTTGTACGTCCTTGATAGTGTAGGAACCAGACAAATCTTGCAAGCTCATATTTCATTTGCTCTGCAAATAAGGTCTGTCCTTCCATAGAAAAATTGTTCTGCCCAGTATGAAATACAACGACCAATCACAACGCTTTATCTAACAAGAGGCGGGATAAATACAATAAAATTATTCAACAACAACACAGAAAGATGCTGCTGCTGTAGAATGTTCTGGTTGATTATGCTGTTGAGAAAGTGTTAATGAACTGGACGATATATTTTCAATGAAAGAGCTGAAGTTTGCACTTACATTTTGTATGTAAGTTTGTATGTTTTTAAGTTGCTCAGTGCTGTGTGAACCATTTCCTTGCTGTGATTGGTTGAAGGCCTATCCATTTGTGTCCATTTTGGTCGGCGCCTGTTGGTGACGCCTTTTGGAAATCTAAAATAAACTGAGAGGTTCCAGACTTTTTGCAGTTTGCAATTTGTGTCATATAGGCTCATTTCCGTAAAAGAGAGACCCCTGGTCTCTAGCTTACTCCTATAGCAGAGCAGATAAGTGTTACAATCTTTCAATTTGTGATTTAATTTTGTGATTTGTGAATATTGCCATGAGCAGTTTCCATGGGTCACTTGGCAAGAAAAATTGTTTGACATTTCAAATTTAAATTTCTTGGTGGAGCAGTTAAGTGATATAATGGTTTATTTTGGGATACAAGCATGAAAATTGGCATGAGCAGTCTCTGTGGGTTATTTGACAATAAGTGCAAATGGACAGTTACATGTACAGTATATAGTATGTTTGTTTATTTTAATAGTTTTTTACTATAATTTTATTTTAAATTAGTACATTTATTGTATATATATTGTTTTTTTCGCACTTCTCTTTCCCACTGTACTGCTGGTCACCTGTGAATTTCTCCCAAGGGGGATTAATAAAGGACTATCTTATCTTATCTTATCTTAAGTGACACACAGATACAGAAATTTTTCAAGATGACTGCCACCCGCCATGTAGATCTTTAAATTATATATTTTATAGTAGATGACTCTTCGTAGTGACTCCTCGCCCACAAGGTGTTGCCTCCCACCGGCATAGCTCTCAGGGTTCACTGAGGTACAGAAGCTCCCTTACCACGACAACGTAACAGTCACAAGGTAGTAACAGCCTAACCCTAACACTTAATAATGCACTAATTAAAATAACTTTCAATTAGCTGTATGTGACAAAGTAAAACATAATGCGCCGATTTGGCGAAGGGGAGCCGAGCCATAGGCCATAGCCTACCTAAAGACAGAGGACAACAGGGAATAACTCTGGCAGGGGCAACTGCATAGGCATGTGCAACTGAGTCCATATCTGAAGTATTTGCACCTTCCAGTAAAGTCCTTGGTGCACCCACATTTGGTCAACTTCAAACAACTATACGCAATACGTGGAAGTGGATTCCAGAAGACTTTCCAATCCTCGTCCTGTTCCACCCATCCCCATATGGATGGGCTTGGCATTTGTGGATGTCACTTCAATGCCTGTCCCCACACATATCCAGCCTCATAAGCATGTTTGGCATGCTCTTTGAGTGCTGCTTGAGTTGATGTGATCAATTCATTATGTCTTTTGCTTTCTGGCTAAGAGATTAAGCCTGGCCTCGTTCACGGCTGTGACATCGCTGTACCTGTCGTACATTAGCACAGCAAATCTCTCCAAACCTCGACATGTCACTATCCGCCACTGCAGACGGACATTCGCCGAGTCTAGCAAATGTGCTTGAGACCTCATCACACACATTCCATGTTTTCCGGGAAGACTTTGATTTGCCATGAAAGGATGACGCAATGTCCACTGAAGGAATGGAAGAAAGGGGCACCACTTGTTTTCTCTGGTCCTATGGCTGAAACCACCTTGTGTGTTAGGATCCAACTTGTCTTCTCTCCTTTGCCAAAAGCCTCCAACATTTTCTCAAGGCCAAGTGGCATCAAATAGGGCATAGCGGTACGATCGTGCTCTCTGTTGAATAAATCTGTCTCTAAGAAAAAGTACTAAGAAAAACCACCAGTATTACCCATCAACTCAACTCGGTACCTTGTAGTTGTAACTGTTTTAGGTTGGTAATAACTCAGATATAATTGTGTACTTCCTAGGAAAGTTGGCAACCAATTCTTAGACACCTCTTCTTTTACCCATCAATTCATGTTACAATTATAGTTACCCAAGGTTTCTGTTGATAACAGCCAGTTTAATTATATACTATCTAGAAATGAATATGGTACTTTCCAATAAATTACTTTTTCTTATTGTGCATAGCTAAACCCATTTATTAAGGTTTTATTCGATTTACCTTAGAAACTATGGAATTGTTTTTATTTAAGTTGAACAATTACAGCAATAACCAGTGGTTTGTAGTCCTCGGCCCTTCTAGCAGGCAAACAAATTTCTACTGACATGACGTCAAACACGTAATTTGACCTCAGGTCAGGAGAAATGAAAGGAGGATAGCTGGGCCAAAGGAAGACTTGGTTGGACTGAGGAAGAAAAACCTTTTTTTTATATTACCGTATAATGGCGATTTTATAATAACAGAACGCCGGTTATTTATCGGTGAAATATCCCTTTAATGGTAGAGCCACCTGGTCTTCTGAATGTGTAAATAAATTCAGCATAAAAAAGGAAGACTGTAAAGAAACATGGAATAAATGAGACGACACTTCACCAAAGAATCAGTGGGATTGCTGTTTAATGTATTGAATAAGGTGGACGCCTTCTTAATCGAGCATTAGGGAAAGGAGCTATAATGGATGATACCATAGATAGACCGTATGGATAATACAAACTCAATAACAATTTAACACAACGCATAATTTAATGTAATCCTTCATTGTGTGATACGCTCTGCACGTATCCATATGCACAGATCAAAATCGTCTGTCGATTTTTAGCCTTTATTGTGAGTCAGGGCAATTTAAATTCTAGTTATGTTAAAGCAGGACTAACATACATTTCCTCTGTGACTGAACAAAATGGTGGAGCGTGTTGTGGTTCTTACAATCTCCAAATTTGAGGTTAATGGCGTGTTACCACCGAGCGGTTAGGGATGTTTCTATTGAGTGTCTCCGATTAATTATTTACCTATCCCCGGAGACACATTTTCGCATTTCAGTCCTGTATAACCCTCCCACAAATGATAATGGATTTCATAAAAAAATTAGAGAAACTGCTTGAAGTGATCTCTCACAAAATGCTGGTGATGATATTCTGTGATTTCAACATTGCCTGGACAGATAAGAAAGCCAGAAGTAAACTCGAGTACCATGTCCAAATTCGATTTCAGTCAAGTAATTGAAGGGCCAGCAAGGATAACCAGATCAACTCAGTTCCAGATTGATCTGATATCCTCAAAAAGGCCTGAACGCAACATAAAAACGCACAACCTTATAACAGAAATATCAGATCACAATATGATCTTGGCAGCCAGGAAACTAATTAAGAAACGTTTTGTCAATAATAGATTGCCGAACTCAGACAAACTCGTAATACCAAAACAGGATTTACTAACTTATTTTTACTAACAGGAACATAGCGGAGTAACATGGAACGAATTTCTACAAAGTGCTGACCTGAATACATGTTGTAGTGAACATATGAATGCTATTGACAAAATTATTAAGTACCTCAAAACGCCAAAAAAATCGATTGGGAAGAATTCCCTTCCGTCGGTTCATTCATCTATTCGACGGCTAATGAAACAACGCGTTCTTGCGCTCAAGGCTTGTTTAAAGAGTCATACAAATACAGGCGTAGCCCTATACAAGAACTACGCACCTCTAAAGCAACATATTATGTTACACTATTAACGGAGGCTAAGGGTAACAACTCATTTATCTGGAAACAACTTTACTTAACAGCTTAATAAAATCACAGAAAGCTCAAAGCATGGTGCAAGAACTCAAAATAGAGATCAAACCCTCTCAGACAATGGAACAATTGTGCAGGCACTCAATGACTGAGTGCCTGAAATTTAGGTTTAATGCTGGATGCTCATCTTAAATTTGACAAGCATGTAAAGAAAATTAGCAAAACGGTCAAACTGAACTTATTTACTTTCAGACTAATCAGAGAATGCCTAACGTTTGAAGCAGCTAAAATATATGTACATGCAATGATCCTCTCGCACCTGGGCTACTGTGTGAATGCATGGTCGCAGGCAAGTCCTTCTGTAGTCAAACCTCTGGAGAGACTCCACAACCGCGCATTAAAGACCTTAGATAAGAGGCCGATAAGATCTCACCACTGCTACGTCCTAGCGGACTTGAACATGCTCAGCCTTGACAATGACATTAACTCTATCTAACATCCACCTTATTCATAAATGTTTACATGTTCAGGCCCCGCAGGCAACTTGATCCAACCGATGCAGGCCGCAGGGCGGTCCAAGAGAGGTGCTGCTGCAGGGAACTGTAAGGTACCCCACCGAAAAACCTCCTTTGGCCAGTCATTTTGCACTAAGGGAGTTAATAAATGGAATAGTTTCCGCACCGAGCTCAAGGCAATTCATGGTCATAAACAATTCAAGGGCTAACTGAAAGAGCTGGATTGTGCACAATCCACATGACTTGTATCTGTCCCTATCAAACAAACAATAACTAACTAAATAAACATTCACACAGACCCACACCAAGACACACATCATCCCACACACACAAAAGTCCTGCCAAACCTAAACACATACTTTTCCCACCTTCCCCCCGGTGGCTCCTGGGCTGTCAGCCAGGCTGTGTGGGGCGCCTGATGGATGGCCCTGTGGTGGCTCGCTATCTGATCAGCGTGACGCTCCGCTGCAGCTTAAGGAGCTGATCAATCGATGAGCCGACAGTGAGCAATGAGACCACTTGTTCAGTCCGGGGTGGGGGGGGGGTGTGTGTGTGTGTGTGTCTTTCCGTGGGGGAAAGGTTGCTGAAGGTATTAAGCAAGGGAGATGGGGGGGGGGGAGTGTGTGTCTGTGGGGGTCACATGAGTAGGGAGTTTCTTCGAATGGCTAGGTCATTCATGCGCTGGTGTCTGTGTGTGTTGTATATTGTGCAGTTCTGTCTTGCACATGAGGGCTTTTATCGAACCAAGGACTGTGACGGTGTCAGTGGTTGTCACAACGATAAAGATTTGATTGAAGGTTTAGCACTGGCTTCCTGACAAGGTGTCCGTCAACGGTGTGCTCTGCTGAAGAGCTCTCACGGCAGCCCTCCTACCGCTCCCCTCGTGACCTTGTTTAAAAAGAAACATGAACAGAACGCAGAGCGAGTCTCACTCCTGGGCCCCCCGGGAGCTGGGCTTCTCCCTGTCCTTGTGAAGTTACAGCGCGGTGATGAGCTGATCGATAGACCGGCTCAGGAGTGGACTCTCTCATTGATTTCTACTTCTCCCCTCCCAACGGCCTCTTCCCCCTCTTCTCCGTCATCAGGGGGAGGGGGTTCAATGGGCTGTGAATTCCTATGGAGGCTAGCTGATCTAAGGTCAGAAAGGTGTTAAGAACCTCTTTATCTTTAGCAGAGGTTATAGAGGTGAGATTCAGTGGCCCACCAACGTTCATCTCTGATGGCACTTATTGCAATAAAAAGCCTAGTGCTTCCTAGATATGAAAACTCTTCTATTGTGGGTATATTTATTCCATTTATATGTATAGGTGAGGGATTTGGGTGTTCAAGGTCATCACCTCTGTTTTCTTCAGGTTATGTTCAGTCCTATTTGTTGGGCCAATCTGTTGACACAGGATGTTTTTTCTTGCATATGTTGGTGGGTATGGAAAAACAGTGCCAAGTCGTCGGCAAAGTCTAGGTCTTCAAGTGTTAATAGTGTCCATCTGATGCCTCTAGGTTGATCTTCGCATCACCCAGTCTATGACGGTATTGAAGAGTAATGCTGATATCACGCACCGTTAATTACCATGCTCTAAATAACAGCCACTGTTCTTTCATTTTTGTGCCTGTTAGATATACCCAGCAGTTGTTCCCGAGTTTCATGGCCTGGGCTATATGCAAAACAAGGATATTTTGAGCGTTGATGAGTTGGTCTGTGTACATTAACTTACCTGCGTTTGTGTGGTCAAGCTCTCTTTTTCTCCAAGTCCAAGAAGGGTGACTGCACCGCAAAGCTAATAAAAACCGGCTGACATTTACTTAGTAAACCCTTATTACAACACATTACAACATTTAATTCTCATTACTCTACAAGTTATTTGGGTCCTGTGGTATAATGAAACATCACTGTTCTGAATTAATTTGAGACAGTTGTATCATTACATGTATACAAAATTACTCATGTTCTAAGCCTGATGTAGGTATCAAAACAGATTGATCCCTACATCATCAGCTCTAGGCTTGGTTCTGGATGGTGTATGCATGGTTCATGCATGTAGGGGGGATTGGAACCTTGTTCATCTGTCTTACAACTGTATAAGAAAAATAATGATTTCCAACAAATACTGTTTTATAATAAAGCAATTATACCTCAGAGGAAACATTACTGACTTGGGCTCAAATAGGTACGGCTAATCTGAGCTCATGATACCGGAAATTCTACGTGTTTGACCAATCACAACAGAATTGGCCAGCTGACCAATCAGAGCAGATTTGGCTTTTCAATACCTAGCTAAACAAACACCAACAGGACTTATGACCCTGCAGTCTCCTACACCTGGACCAATTGTATCTAATGATCATCTCCCTTAGCGACAAAACCCATGAGCTAGCAAGTTAGCCAAGGCCTACAGCTGACCAACGAAACCCTTTGAACATTGAAACAGGTAGCAAGTTAGCCGAGGCCCACAGCAAGACATTTTCACACAATATAAACTTGCAAGTTATCCAAGGTCTACAGCTGACTAATCAAGAAATTTGAATGTTAGAATGTAAGGTATCTTGAGCATTGGGTGTACAACTTAGCTGCAACCAATAACTACGCACTTGAACACTCAGAGGTAGGTACACTGTTTGTGTTAAACAGAAGAAATCTGCAAAAAAGCAAATTAAATAAAGCAACAATTAATTAATAAAGCAAATTTACAGGTTGTGATCCTGATTCTACAGTGCTCAGTTGTTCAAAATGTCTATCTGTATCAGATTGATCCGTATCTGGAAATCCTGTTTTTGCTATCTGGGAACAGGTACTCCCTTATACTATTGACCCAGTTTTTAAGAGCAACATTGGATTGGATCGCCTTGATCCAGTAAAAATGTTTCAGGATTACCAAATCCGAATTACCATTTCCGGATAACCAGTACTCTAAATGGGACTAGCCTACATATCAAATGTAGCCTACTGGCTATTTAAAGAACAATGAGTAGAATAGTCAGTGTTGTGCTTTTCAATTTAGGTGTTATTTGATTAGACAGAAAAGGGCACAATAAAACTCGAGAAATATTCCCTTCCATTTCCTATATTATATATTTAAAAAAAGACAGCATATCAGACATTACAAATCAAATTAACGTCCAATGCGTACTATTTTCAAATCAAGTGTAGCATATATATATATTTATATACGATATATAAATGTTTTCATTACACCAATTTTGTTGGAAAGAAAGTTATCCCAATCCGTCTAAAACGTTTTGAACAACACATACTGAAGGTTTGATCCAGATCTAAACCAAGATTGGATTGCATGATCTAATCCGAATTCAGAATAATTATTTTTCCTTTGAACAACCTTTTTTCAAGATTTGAGCCAATCCACTTTAATTCGATCAGATTACTTGACCAAACCAAGTTGTGAAGCTCCAGCAATGAACTATGCCCCAACCAGGAAGTAGTACCCCTGTTTAAATTAGAGGGAACGAGACATTTTAAAACATTTAATTATAAAGCACCTGATACTTCATTTCATCCCCTTTTTGAAGTCCACATGAACAGGAATTTGCCTTTGCACTGACTTCACAACGTCTTCTCAAACTGGGAATAGCAAAACCAACTCCACCGCCCTACGCCGCGAGGTCGGACTTCTACTTCCGTGATTCTCTTGACGTAACAAAATCAAGGAACTAAACACCCCCAAACGGGCTGTTTCAGACAGTTCAGGAGATGTTGTGTTCTTTGGAGGAGAGTACTCCTCTGGCATGGACATCGTATTTTAGCAGACCTTATACATGGATAAAAAAGCTTTAATCACCACTAAGAAAGGGGGAAATCTTGCCCCTTTAAAACACACCTGTGACAAGGCAGGGAGCTACACACCACTCCTAAACTTCCTATGCTACGAGGATATAAACTATCAAGAGTAGAAGTTCCAGTGGAATGGAAGAGGGGGCTACGGGATGTCTTCAGAGTAAGTTGATAACTGAATATTGGTAGTTCTTTACATTAGGATCTAGTCAGTAAGACTATCCCGTGGAGGGTGGTGGCTAATTAATGATCATCTCTTCTTTACGATCTAGAACCCAGCAGAACACGGAAACTGACAAATTTATTGATCTAGAGGTTGTCTAGCTCCTGGTATTATTTCAGGAAATCCTGCACTAGAAAAGGCCAGTTTCTCCATCTGGGGGTGTTGTCCAGCTCCTGCTCAGTGTAGGTCTGTTCAGGATTCAGTGAGCAGCTCTGGTGTGCATGAGTGGTCCATTCCCCAGGTACAACAGTTCTGTGATGGACATAAATTGCCTTCCTGCCTCTTAGAAGCGGCTCACTGGAGGCCTCAACGTGTGTGTGTGTGTTGTGTGTGTGTGTGTGGCTGATTGTGTGGTGTGTGTGTGTGTGTGTTGTGTGTGTGTGTGTGTGTGTGTGTGTGTGTGTGTGTGTGTGTGTGTGTGTGTGTGTGTGTGTTCGTGTGTGTGCATTCATATGCGTGCATGCTATCTGTGAGTGTGTGGGCACGTGTGTCATGCGCTTTTGTGTGGTGTGTACACGTGCATTTGTGTGTTTTTGAGGTTTTCCGAGAGGGAGCGGGAGACCAAAGATAGACAACGGAGAGAAAAGATGTCATGGAGAGGGGGTTAGTGAACAAGGAGAGATCAGAGATGGAGAGGGTGGAGATGAAGTTTAAAAAAACAAGAGAATTTGAGTGAAGGAGAAATTGCATGTGCGTGCGCCGCTAAGAAGGGTTGTCAGCAAGTGTGTCTTTTTTGTGTTTATTCAGGACCCACATGCACAATCACCTCCCTGTCTGATATTTAATTGGTCGATGGACATGAAATTGGCTCATTTGCATAATTATAGATTCAGGCTCATCCATTCTGTCACGTCCCCTCTCTCCATCGAGCTACCAAGCATGCATAGCAGCAGCAGTGATGTATTTCCAATACAAATCACCTTTTGAAACTTCATTAGTCCGATCCTCGTGCCCCTTACTCTCCCCCTCTCCCTTCCTCTTTTTTGCCCAATGTCTCACTTTTCTTCCCTCTTTTTCCTCACTCGCTATTTTTTTTTCGGATTCCAACCCAATCATTACTTCATCTTTTTTTACAACTTTCCTTCTCTCTCTCTCACACTGTCTTTCACTCTCTCAAAAGGGAAAGCTTGTTGCCTTTCTGACCCTGCCAACATATATTGACATAATTCACATAAAGCAGATGATGAATAATTAAACAAAGGAGAATGTTATAGTACTAAAACATTAAAAACTACAAAACAGCCAAAAGTGTATAAAAAAAAGTTCATTATGATGGTATACAAGATATATCTATGAATATATTCAGCTTTTTATGTAAAGGGTGGAACAATATGCAATGGTGATAAAACTTTGTGTTTATCTTGAACTGGACATTTTGGGAGTCAGAGCAGCAGAAGTACAGGATGGTAAAATATCTCAGTCAAGATAAAATAAGAAATTATATTTATAAAATAATAATATGTTATATGTAGAAAATAACCATCATAATACTTATGGTAGGATAATCTCTCAAACATAGTCTCCCACTCTGTCTTTCTCTCCAGGTTTGGGAGAGGCTATTGAGCTCTCA
This sequence comes from Melanogrammus aeglefinus, assembly GCA_900291075.1. Lineage (NCBI taxonomy): Eukaryota > Metazoa > Chordata > Actinopteri > Gadiformes > Gadidae > Melanogrammus > Melanogrammus aeglefinus. The sequence goes on along the minus strand of OLKM01000544.1, from coordinate 174,829 downwards.
GGCGCCACGGGTAAACGTGTTTATGGCCGTTCCCACGGTCTACTCCAAGCTGATCCTCCACTACCAGCAGCATCTGACACAGCCCAACGTCAGGGACTACATCAGGGCTGTTTGTCAGGAACGCATCAGGTGGGATACTGGTTAGGGGACCAAGAGAGGTAGGTGTGTGTGTGTGTGTGTGTGTGTGTGTGTGTGTGTGTGTGTGTGTGTGTGGTGTGTGTGTGTGTGTGTGTGTGTGTGTGTGTGTTGTGTGTTGTGTGTGTGTGTTGTGTGTGTGTGTGTGTGTGTGAGAAAAGAGTTTCTTGAAATGTGTGTGTGTTTTATTCCTGGCCTGTTGTATTTCCCTGTGTTGTGTGTGTGTGTGTAGGTTGATGGTTTCCGTTTCCGGCGCTCTGCCCATACGGTTCTCCAGAGCTGGGAGCAGATCAGTGGCCCACACCCTGCTGGAGCGCTATGGAATGACGGAGATTGGCATGGCTCTCTTCTAACCCCTGTGTGGTCCCCGTACACCAGGTACACACACCCTTGCTAACCCCCTGCTGGTCCCGTACACCAGGTACACACACCCTGTCTAACGCCCTGCTGGGTCCCGTACACCAGGTACACACACCCTGTCTAACCCCCTGCTGGGTCCCCGTACACCAGGTACACACACCCTGTTTAACGCCCTGCTGGGTCCCCGTACACCAGGTACACACACCCTGTCTAACGCCCTGCTGGGTCCCCGTACACCAGGTACACACACCCTGTCTAACCCCCTGCTGGGTCCCCGTACACCAGGTACACACACCCTGTTTAACGCCCTGCTGGGTCCCCGTACAACAGGTACACACACCCTGTCTAACGCCCTGCTGGGTCCGTACACCAGGTACACACACCCTGTCTAAACGCCTGCTTGGGTCCCCGTACACCAGGTACACACAACACCCTGTCTAAACGCTGTGCTGGGTCCCCGTACACCAGATACTCACAATGTCTAACCCCCTGCTCGGTCCCCGTAAACACTCACAGACACAGACATTTTAGAGGTGACTTAGAATCTTCAACGATTCAAATCTAAAATTGTGTGCGTGTTAAGGTGCGTTCACACCGAAAGAGAAGCACATCTTTGGTGTGGCGGGATTACATACAATGCAAGTCAATGCAAAGACGCAAATATATACATATTTGTCGCATGGTATCACCAGCGCCGCAAATGGCCCTAATGACGTGAATGGTGCAACATTTGCGCGAATCTACTTGCAGCAAAACACGCACGCAATATCTGGCCTCATACATATGTTCAATTAAGTTCAAATATTTCAACCTCAGCCCGAGATTCCTGTGAAAGTGTTTCATTATCCATATGTGACGGCCTAACATTCTGGGGAACGCCTTCCCGTGCAACTCATAGTTGAGGTGAGAGGCAGGCAGCCATCATAAGAATTGCCAAATATGGGATGACCGAATTATCGTTCATTCGTTTGGACGTTGAATATTCAAATAGAAATTACAGGTTGTTGATAGGGTTGTTCTGACTTCGGTTATCATTGATTTGGTGAAAAAGGTTCATGATTAACATCATCTTTTAACAGTGTTGTAGAGTTCAGGAAAAGCTTCGTAAAAGATGGCCTTTGAACCACTAAAACGGGACATTTTACAGTGTAATAAAATACAAAGGCGTAATAAAATACAGCCTAACAGCCTAAAATGCAGTGTTAAAGCTTTACTCTGTTTTTACTGTCATTTTTAATCGATACACGTCTACAGTGAGGGGGGTTTTTTTTGACCCCTTTGGCCGTCCATACACACACACCTACCGCTCTGGTGTTTGCACAATACATCAGTTGTATGGATGTTCCCACTGCTGCCACAAGGTGAGGGGGGTGGGGTGTGTGTGTGTGTGTGTGTGTGTGTGTGTGTGTGTGTGTGTGTGTGTGTGTGTGTGTGTGTGTGTGTGTGTGTGTGTGTGTGTGTGTGTGTGTGTGTGTGTGTGTGTGTGTGTGTGTGTGTGTGTGGATGCTGACCAGAACTTCAGAAGCTACTACCAGGGCTGTACATTTCTGGCCGGGTGGTCAATTGGTTGGTCAATGTGCACTAGTTTGATCAAACTGTCATTGGATGTACAATAGCTGGTTTTGCTTTACAAAGGGCATAAGCGCTACTTAATCAATTATTTTCAGGGGCAGGAATTGATTATTCTGCAGTTTTTGATGATTTAGGGAAAAGGGTCTGTTTTTATCCGATGTCTGTCTTTATTTACTTTTAGAACAATTTGAGATGCAAATGACGATACTCTTATTCAACGCTTATTTAACGCTTATTCAATCACCTTGTTGGCAGAACTATATATTTTATATTTTAGTTTGTTTACCATGCCAGCCACCAAGTTAACATGTAATACGTAATATTATTCAGTTGGGGTAGCCAATTTTATTTGAAGGGCTCATTTTCATAATTTCCTTGCGTGGACAATGTTTTATTATTTAAGCCTGGGAGCGGCTGATATTTGGTGGGTGGTGTAGTGGCGATGGTGATGGAGGTAGACGTCTAGGGTGGAGGACTAGGATGATATACAGGGCCAATCAGAGTTGGAGCGTTGTGAATCAATAGAAAGCAGTAGAGACACTGTTTAATCAGAACCACTATTTGCTGAGCACTGGCTTGTGAAATTAGCCTAAAGGCAGACACACCGTCGCATACACACATTGACTCAGGCCGTCGAGCCTGCTGTCTGTCCTTTGTATCTTACCCTTTATTACTTATTATTATTATTATTATTATTATTATTGTTACATCACTCACACATATTTGCACACATGCATTCACAGACATTTATATTCACATAGTTATACTTATACTATACTTATACTTAATACACAAATCTGACACAGACAGCAGACTTATACAAGGTTAAACATTGGAACTTTTTGTCACTAAAAATATATTTATTTTCTTTTAGTTTTCTTTTTCTACTTTTTAAAAATCATTTTATGCTTTTTAGTTTTTTTCCTTTCCTATAAGTTTAGTGTGTCATGAAGCTTTTTCTCCATGATTAAAGCTACAAAGCTCAAAGTCAACGCCAGAAAGCATCTCTTCTGAACCACCTGAAACAGCGTATTTGCAGTCAGCCTGCAGCCTTGCGATACGATGATAGAATGTGAATGATAATATGTCTGATCAATCTGCCTTGACAGAGATCGTCTGTTTGTTAAAGTACTATGGCTCGTCCAAACATCCAAAGTTGTTTTCTCAGCCAAATCTTCAATCAGAATTTCTTCATCAAGGGTTATTATTTTCAATAAGGGTTAAGCTTCTTGGACACTTAGTAGTCCATAGTATAGCGCCACGGTGTGGAGGAATCATTTTCACCAGACCGAGGGGGTTATGTTTTCCCTTTAGTGAGTAATTTTTTTTGTCTTGTTTTGTATGTCCTTTAAGTGCAGAAAGGACAATATAAACGTGATGGGGACAGAGAGGCAGAAGCAGCGGTCCAAGTCCCCATGGGTCCAGCGGTGTTACCTGCTGGACCTGACAAGCTGTCAGCCCTCGTTATGCCGCACTTTAACACCATCCTTTCAGTCTTCAGTTAGCACCGCTATCTTCTCTTACCCATGGTTAATAGCCTGTGTAAGCCTTCTGCAATGAATGTAGCTCTATTAGAATTTGCTGCAGACAAGAACTACAGCATGATCTAAATGCTTTCATTATGTTGTCTCCCGCCGGAGAGCAGATAACTGCTCTCATTGCAATGTGCCTGTGATGAGACAATATAGGCTTTGTAGGAACGCCCCCCACCTAATTTATGACAAATCAGAGCATCTCTCTCTATATCTAAGGCCATATTTCTTTGGGTTTGGTTATATTGATATTTTGTTATGATTATGTTTTTACGTCAAGAATGTGTAGAAGGTCCTCGGCAATTGATGCCCCCATGTTGCACTGCCATTGCTTTTATAAAATATACACTTTGCTCAGTCAATGAACACGCAGTTATTGCCATGATCTAGAAATCGCTGTTAGAAAGTTACATCTGAAATATAAGATAGCAACAACATCACTAATGACCACTGTTGAACGTCCTGCTCCAGTCTTGGTAAGGACACTGTTTGATGGCAAACTGATTGTTTGGCCTGAATTTATGATTCGGTATCAGACTCAGGCTGGAAAAGCTACGGCTGAACCAAACCATTAATAACGGCAATGTTCATGAAACGAACAATGTAATATGAAACCTTTCAATCTAAATTGTTCAAACATTAAAGGAGACATATTATGGTGTTTTCTCAACAAGTAAACATAGTATTTGAGTTCCAGAAAACTTGTTTTTGAAGGAAAAAAATCTCACCTACCGCTATTCCCCTCTGTTTCAGTCCCTTCAGAATGCGCTGTTTCTGGTGTCTGTAGCTTTAATGCAAATGAACTGCTGCCCATCTGACCATGAGCTGTCAGAGTGACCACAGCATGGAGGAGCAGGGATTTGTTTGCCGTTAGCGGATGTCCTGAAGCTCTATATATAATATAATATGTATATGTTATGGGTATTTATATAATATTATATCTAATATCAGCGCCAAAGCTATGTGGCGCCATCGGATGATATTATGAATTAATAAGACTGCCGCGTCTGACGTTCTCTGGACTTCCACAACAAGTAAAGACTCTCGGCCATGGTTGAGAAGAATCGGGGTAAAGGAACTTTGGCCTTGACCCTCTGAAGTCCATGAACCGCGTCATGGAGGTGAAAGGGATTTGTCTCTGGGACCTGAGCTGCCGGACTGCCGCGCGAACTCCCGCGCTGAGAGCTGCGGACTGCCGCCAGTCCGGCAAGCTCGGCGGCGGTTTAGTTCGGCCAGCTGAATGCCGCCATAACAGCTTCCTCCGCTTGCTCCGGCGGTGTTCCTCCGGGAGCTGAAAAGTTTGGCGGGGGTAGCTCGGCGGCAGTCCGGTAGAGAAAGGGATTGTAGCCTACTCCCGGAGCTGAGCTGCCGCAGAGTTCCCCCCGCCGGAGCTGCTCGTCCGCTGGTCCTTAGCTATACTCTGATTGGAGGGGACTGGGGAAGTGGGAGGAAATATTCAACTGTGCACCTTCCTACGTAGGAGGAGGCGCCGAAACCGACTCGCTCGTTTGGTAACTGTAGTCGGGGTACTTTCAGAAATGCATATCTCACTCAAAAAAATTAACACGACTTTTCGAGTAGGGTGTATGCGTGGTGGGGAGCACCAGAAGACCCCAAAACAACAAAAAATGCCAGCATTTTCTTCCATTAACATGCTGGGATGGCGTCCAAGCAGAGAATAGAAGTGCTTCACCCAATCTCGGGTTATTTTCAGTATGTATTTGAAAGGACCTCAAAATGTTTCAGGTTTTACTATCAACAGTATCTTTATATATCATTATATTCATATATACTCGTATTTACTTGTCTACAAGGGACACTTAACAATGTATTTTATTTAACTATCACTTTACATACGGCAGGTCCTTGGTTGTACCTTCATTGAATGTTATATCTGTTACTGGGTGTGTGTGGTGTGTGTGTGGTGTGTGTGTGTGTGTGTCGTGTGTGTGTGTGTGTGTGTGTGGTGTGTGTGTGTGTGTGTGTGCGTGCTGGTGTGGTGGTGTGTTTCGTGTGTGTGTGTTCGAGACATAGTGCGGTTGTGTATCCGCTACGCCTGTGTAGCAGTCCGCATCGTCCTTGGTATAAACGGTAGCAGCATCATCGTGTTGCTGAAGGCAAACCACAGGAGAAACTCCCAGTAATGACATCTGCTACCACCTGTTTTCGCCAGTAGTCCCATCGTTTAGCGATGGATGGGATGGGTACCTTGATTAACACAATCGTATACAATTACCCTATCCCACAATAAACACAATAAGAATCGAATATGATTATAGTTATAGTGAATACTACCACAAACACTCACTTTCACCTCTCCTTTCTTTCAACACACACATACACACACACGCGCGCACACACATGCCAGCACAAACGCACACACACCTCTAAGAAGTCTTTGGTGGGGTCTGTCTGCAGGGTTGTCCAGGTCTTGAAGGGAAGGAAGGCGATCTGTTTAGTCCGAGTGAGACTGTATCAAGGAGTACTGAAACAAACCACAAGAGACCACGATCCTTCACTGCTGATGGATGGTTCAAAACAGGTACAACACACCAGCACCACTAAACACATACTACACTGGGTTGCACTGGCGTATAGCGTGCAAAGTGGATTTGCCTTTTTCTAAAACAGTTTTTTTGTTTGCTTGTACTTTTACTTTAAATATTCTAAGACATATAAATCAGAAAATAACTTTTGATACTTAAGTACAGTTAATATCAGCTACTTTAAGACTTTTATTCAAAGTAGCTATTTATTGGGTGACTTTGACTTTACCAGATTAATTTCTTGGAAGATATCGTATCTTTTAGTGTTGTCTTGGGTACTTTTTCCACCACGGCTGTGTTGTATGCACACAATCTCACTTCAAGATACCTGTACCCATACCCATAGCACGCCATTTTTGGGCTCATGCCTCATGAAATATAAATCGTGTCAGAGCACGATTGACTGACTTTTCGTTCTACACAGAACAAAATGGGAAGCAGCTCAGCTGCCAAACTTACAGGTTTCATGACATGGTGCTTTATGGAAGTTGGAGGGTGGGGGTGTGGCCCTGAGCAGCTTGCGGCCACGGTACCATGCGCAAAAGTTTACAGTGCATGTATCGCAATGGCTCAGATTCATAATATCATCCCGAGTCGCACAATTCGGGGAAAGGAATGGCAGTGGTGGCGGTGCTCCGGGTGGCGGTGCTCCGGGTGGCGGTGCTCCGGGTGGCGGTGCTCCGGGTGGCGGTGCTCCGGGTGGCGGTGCTCCGGGTGGCGGTGCTCCGGGTGGCGGTGCCACGGCAGCGGCGCTCCGGCGGGAGACAATCCCAGGCAACAATCACTTTCTCCTGCATGTCGCGGTTCAATCTGGATTTTTAGGGAGTCAAAGCCATAATTATTTTACTGTACGGTCATTTAGCAGACACTTTCATCCAGACTGACTAGCATTGAGCTTGTAGAAACGTGTCCTTAAAGAGCAGTGTTAGCGCTGTCTTGCACATGGATACGATCGGGAGTTGAACCCGGTATCTTTGGACTGAAAGCATTCATGTAACATTGAAGAATGGTACACAACAAAAACAATAATAATAAGAGACAGTCAGAATCAACAGTACCACATCTTCTTATCTTAATTTTCTTATTATCATTCATTCTATGCATCATATTCTCTCTTGTGCTCTCTACGCTTGTAAGAGAACGCAATCAAGGTGTGTGTGTGTGTGTGCTGTGTGTGTGTGGTTGGTGTGTGTGGTGTGGGTGGTGTGTGTGTAGTGTGTGTGTGTGTGTGTGTGTGTGTGTGTGTGTGTGTGTGTGCTAATATGTACTATAAATTATGAATGCACTTTTTTTTTGCCATTTTTCCCTCTGTTAATAGTCGTGACATCATCACCTGTCCTCTCACTCGCTATCCCCCCCATTTTTTTTTATCACATTCCCCTTCTGTCACTTCTTTCTCCTCTCATCTCTCCCCTTTATGTTTCCTTCTCCCCTCCATCTCTCCATCCATCTCCATCTGTCTGCTTTCTAATTCAATTGTGTGTGTGTGGTTGTGTGTGATGTGTGTGTGTGTGTGCTGTGTGTGTGTGTGTTGTGTGGTGTGTGTGTGTGTGTGTGTGTGTGTGAGTGTGTGTGTGTGTGTGTGTGGTGTGTGTGTGACGGGAGGGCGCTCTAAGGTTGAAGGTGTTCTACTCTTTGCTTGGTTCTGTTCACTTTGGTCTCTCATCCACGACTCACCCATACACCTCTCTCGCTCCCACTCCCGTCAATCTCTTCTCTACCTGCTCTCGCCCCAGCTAGCAGGAATGGTCCTCTCAACCTAGTTTATCACACCCTCTAGAAGGTGGCCTAGAGGATTTATATGGAGTTTAGAATCAATGCCAAAACCCACACACAACACAAAGTCGGCATGTTTTGCTCACGCACCAATGATCCACACACAACACAAACATGTTTACTCACGCACAATGATTCTCACACACACACACTCAGAAAACAACATTTCTTCAAGTACAAAACTAAATCTTTCAAGTACAAAAAAAAAATTCCTTCAAGTACAAAAAAATTTCTCAAAGTATGGAACTAAAAGTTGCCGCGTGGTGATCTGAATGCATTTGTGATCACGCGCAACTTTTAGTTCCATACTTTGTAGAAAGTTGTTTTGTACTTGAAGGCATTTTTACTATTGAAAGATTATTCTTGTACTTGAAAGATTTTAGTTGTTGTCTTTGAGGAATATGTTTGAGTGTGTGTGAGATCATTGTGCGGTGAGTAAAACATCGTTTTGTGTGTGTGTGGATCATGTGCGTGAGTAAAACACGTTTTGTGTTGTGGATCATTGTGCGCGTGAGTTAAAACACGTTTGTGTGTGTGGTGGGTTTGGCATGATTGTAACTCCATAATGCCTCACCCTGTAGTGGTCCATACCACAGCTCCAAACCGTGCCATTTAAAAGGTTGTCCACAATCTTTCGAACCCAAACGCTTTTGTCTCTGGTTTAATAAATCCGTCACATTCAGAACAGCAAAATGACAACAAAACGAATGGTCTCCTTTAAAACATAACCATGAGAATACCTTTCAAATTATCGGCTAATTTCTCTAGACCGAACATACAGGTTGAAATGCTTGTTTTTTACCAAACAATTTGATAGCGTATATCGCTATATTTAACTGGGTGAATGTTATTCAGATCAAGTATATAAGACAGAAGAATAACTGTAAGATTAGGGCATATTGCACTACTTCCCAATCAAATCCTTAAATCATCCCACCCTATTTGACTATATGTTTGACATGGAAAAAACACCACGTGTTTCGTAGCAGGACTTGAAGGCCACTATAAAAAAGTAACTTTTACACCTGTTAGGAAGGCACTTTGCATCAAATATATATATCATAACTATAGTGCGTGTTTTAACAACTTGTCTTTGTACATGTATATACACCTTGTGTAAGCCTTGCTATCGTTTTGTTTTCATTCAACTCAAATGGTTTTCTTTGCCAGGCTGCTTTCTTTTCTCGCGGTTAATGACATTAATAAACATATGGTGAAAACCTTCTTATGCTGACTTATCAGTGTGTGCACAATGCCCGTGAAGCTAACCTCTAGTCTACGTTGAGAGAGACCAGCAGAAATGTGAGATTAAACGAAGATGATTTAAAGCCTCTTGAAAAGTGTCTCTGTTAAAGGCAGTTTTTCGTGCTGGGCAGGGTTGGAGGAAGGGGGTGAAGAGAGATTGAACAAGGATGAGGATGTTTGCTGACATACAGGAGTGTTGCTTTGGGTGAGGTGAGGTGCGTGAGGGAGGAGCTTCAAAGGAGATCAAGAGATCAAGAGCTGGATAAGCTGGATGGTGTCTGAAGGGGTCTCCCCCAGCCCTGCAGAGAGTCTGAACTATGGGGCGTGAATGGCAGCTCTATAGGGAGCCTGTCAACAGCTCTCTCATTCTCTCTTGCTCTCCAGCCTGTCGCTCTCTCCATCTTAACCTCTTCGCTTGCTCATCTATGGCACACCTCACCTTCCTATCTGTCTATCAGCCCCTTTCTTCTTGGCTCTCTCTCCCAACCTCCTCTATTCACTTTCACTGTGCACAATCTTCACACTCGCCTGCTGGCATGCGCGATCTTAATCGGGATTAAACAGGATTGAAATGCATTATAACTTTTACACTTAGGTTAGGTAAAAGTCATGTCTACGGCCCGGGGAAATTCAATTACATAACAACCACAATTCTTATGTCTTCTGATGATTCTGAACTGAAATGCACGTCCTGCATGGTTAGGCCTCTCAAGGAGTGGGCAACACCAGAATGACATCCATCATGAGTCATTTGTATCATGCCGCATGAAACGTATAGTTCAGTTACATTAACATAAAGCCGTCAAATGTGTTACATTTAAACACGTTAGATCAACTCTTGCGTGATATTATAAGTGGGAAAATGATCCATGGCGGATGTGAAGGATGATATATAAATGGCAGAAGTGCTTTTTTCGGGGTTTGGGACTCTCATTATCATCTGTCAATAAGGCTGCTGCAGATCACCATGCCAACAGCCTTAAGGCATCTAATATATGCATGTATTGGCTAACAAGTGGCTGTGAGGGCAGACATCAGTAAAAAATGCTACATTTCTCTCCAAAGAAGATGTTTGCCATCGTGGGCCCATTTAGTTATTTCTGTGACAGGCAATGAAATGGGCTTTGTCATTAAACAATGGAAACTAAAAGTCCACGTCGTTATCAATGTTTATATGTCAGTAGACATATAGCAGGAAGTGTACTGTAAAATAATTAATAAATTAAATTAATTAGACGAAATATATATTTCGCACACACACACACACACACACACGACACTCACACACACACACACACACACCACACACACACACACACACACACACACACACACACACACACACACACACACACACACACACACACACACACACACACACACACAGATTTGGGTTAGCCAGTGAGTTTAGTTACATGCACTGTTCCACATTGCGGTTTTTGATGAGAGGAGAGGAGATGCTGCTGTTAAGAGAGACATGAACAAATTCATGGTCCAACTACTTGACTTAATACAATAATACACTTTCAAACTCTGCATAAAATGCTGTACGTAACAATTACAGGACTTACAGTGAAAACATTAAAATATTCAAAGTATAGGTCTATTGCAAGCTCGGTAAGATGGCGTTCAATATAGTCTAGGATATCACTCAGATACCTTACACACTAGAATATAAACTGCACCACCACAAGACAATCTATGCAGCACTCAGCAAATCAAACAGCGAGTAGTAGGCGCGTCAAGTCAAAACAAATCGTTACCCTGGCCATAGTAAAACAAACAGGACAATGAACGCCATATGCTCTGCATCCGCCTAAACTTCCAGGGAAGTTCCGATATGAGACCACACATGTTTCTTCCTGTGAGTGTAGCTGCTGCGTCATAATTGGCCTGCCACATAGCAACGATAAAATTGTAACTCTCATTTGTAGATCTACACTCAACACATATGTGATTGCTATCGCTCGTTCTCTCTTCCGAACCTTCACCCCTCCTTTACCGCATGCACACGTTGAGTATTATATGGATGCAAAGATACAAGATTTGAGGTCGAGTTTCAGGTAGAGACCGCTGGCTGACTCGGATGATTCTGTTATTATATTAGGGATTCCAGAAAATACCTAAGAGAACTTGATCAAACACAGTCTAATCTCAAAACTATGTCCTACGCGTTTCACACCCTCATATTTTGTTATTGATTTGACAAGATCCCCTAACGGAAGATGAGGTATAGTATTATACCTTTAACAGCAATTGTTGCAGTCAGTTTTAGTCATCATCCTATTGAATTGAGCAACACTTGAGTTTGTGTCCTTCCATCGTATGCGTATTGGGATTTGTTTGTGTGGAAACCAGGTCGCCTGTTTCGAAGCATCTCCCTGCCTCCACACTGAGTTCGGCTGTTCCTTTGTGTCCTAAATTCCCGAATACCGCGGAAAGCCCAGAATTTAGGCACCTTTATCGTTTATAATTAAGAAAGCCATTTGACCGTAATCTACCGGCCGTGCCAATGACACGGCATAGAGTGTGTGTGTGTGTGTGTGCTTGTGGGTGTGTGTTGTTGTGTGTTGTGTGTGTGTGTGTGTGGTGTTGTGTGTGTGTGTGTGTGTGTGCGTGTGTGTGTGTGTGTGTGTGTGTGTGTACCACACCTTTCTAAAGGGACATCCACTACAGTCCCCTTCTATCATCGCTACACAATTCAACAGGTCAAAGCCAGTCGCAACATCACTAAATCAACTCCCCCTTCCCCAGACCTGAACTATCCCATAACGAATACCACTCTTGCCCAGCACACACAGACAGACTTACAGACGACCCCTTGACACCAACACAGACTGGCACACACACGTCATGCTCAGGTGCTGATGGTTCTGCGTGTATTTCTCGCGCTACTCTCCCACAAGCATTTACCTGAGAACAGAGCCGCTCGGCGTGACTACAGCCCTCCCCATCTTAGGTCCTCTGCTCTGAGGAGATGGGGTGCTGCTAGAGGAGGAGGAGGTGGGGCCAAAAAACACAATCGTTCCTCCTCTACCCCTCCTCATACGTGTTGTCCTCCTCCTCCTCCTCCTCCTTTTACACCCAGGCACTTGGGAAGCAGGTGTCTGGGTGCTTTTCTCCAGTTGGGTTGATGCGTTTACTATCCCCTCCTCCCCTTCTCCCCCCCCCCCCCCCTCGTAACCCACTCCTCAGAGGTGGGGGATATAGGGTGACAGTAAAAAACCAACCCAGACGGAAACACCCAGAACACTGGCTCCCTTTCCTCTCTCCTCTCCCTCTTGTCCTCACCTTCCCTCGACATCAGCACGGAGAGAGTGGACTGTGATAACATTCCGGACTATCTAAAATTATCCACTGTAATCCAATCTTGGTTCTTAATAGAGTGGAGCGTTTCGCAAGGTGGCGAGGCGGTGTCTGAGCCATAGTGCGTGTGGGAGAGGTCGGGTGGCGGTGTGAGGGTGTGTAGTGTTGCCGGGGCCGCGGGCTGAATAAATGGTTTGTGCCAGGCGACGTGACGCACGTGAATAGATCATGAAATATGTATGATTTATCCCAGCTAAATAACAGGAATGCATGTTGGTGATTGTATGGAACAGATGGGCTGTCACATGCCTCATTCACCACGGCGACCAGGAAGATTTAAAGGTGGGGGAGACTGACGGCAGGGAAGTAGGTGGAGCCAGAAGTAGCCCTAGTGTCTGGCAGGCACGGCAGGATAATGATATATGGTTATCATCACGAACTAGGTGCAGTACTACATGAGTAGTATGCTGTCAGTACTTGCTGTACTATGGTGAATTTTCTTTTCTATAGCAAAAATAGTACTGTAACATATTAATAAAGCACTAGTTTGGTATTTAAGTTATTAACTACGTCATATATATCCATATCAAACGGAGTTGTTTTGTTGTCAGTTAATGGTTAATGGTATGTAGTAATATATATTGATACACTCCTGTTGCAATGGATGCTTCACAGAGAAGTCGCAACAACACACACACACACACACACACACACACACACACACACACACACACACACACACACACGCACACACACACACACACACACACACACACCCACACAGTACACACACACATCACACACAACACAGTCTCTTCTCTGTTTGTCCTTGCGTGGTTGATGACCGATAGGACAAGATCACGGTTACAGCGGCCGAGATGAGTTTCTTCAGGAGGTCGCTGGCTTCTCCCTTAGGGATCGGGCTGAGACAGTTCAGTCATCCGTGAGAGCTCAGATTAGAAGCGGCTGCTCCTTGCTTAGAAAGGAGATCAGATCACATGGTCACGCACACTGGTTAAGATCTGGCCACTGAGCGCCTCCTGAAAGTGTTCAGCACGATCCAGTGAGGTAGGCAGATGGGGATGACCCAGACAGGTGAGAGATTATATCTCAACACTGGCCTGGTGCAGGTTTGCGATGGCATTGCCCACAGGTAAAATTAGCATGATGCTAATGTGGGGGCCGACTCTGTTTTTAGTTCACACTGTGCAAATAACAATAGCAACACACACTCTTATCTCAACACATGTCTACAGGCTGAGGTTGCTCGCATAGCAGTAATTTATGAAGTCACATTAGTCTCAATAAAAACAAAACTAGATCATCAGATCTATTTGCTATTTACAAATAAATATAAGAGAATAGATTTAGAGGTGCACAAAAAGGTATCTCATAAATCCACACAATTTGAATTACAAATTCAAATTACAAAGTTTTCCGGTGAATTTCATGTGATGATGAATCTGTTAGGGTGTTTTTTTTTCTTTCTTTTTACAAGTCTATATCTAAAAGATAGAATGTGTAATTCTCTGCCGCTGGATGGCTATCTTATCTCATTATCAAAAGAAGAAAAGAAATAAGTCTGTTTGATGTCGTGGTGCTGCGTGGGCTCATGGGAGTTGGGTTCTCTTGCCGGTGAAAATCAATCTGACGCGAAGCGGCAAACACATTCACAGACGCGATAATGTATGAAAGTTTTATTCACGTTACGTTTAATCCTCTGTTATTTTATTTTAAGAAAATAGCCGCAATGAATGTCAAAGTAGCGTTCAGCTGCCAAATTTAGTTGAGCTGTAGATGAGTTATATGGAGAATTACATCGTAGGCTAAGTTAGCCTAGCCCTGTTATACGCGGTCAAAAGAATCACACTAACGGTAAAGTTTCAGCGCGTTGTTATAACTTTATATCGTAACACATCGTGGTCGTCGTCGAGATTGACAAGTTATCACAGTTATCACTGCTGGAAAGCTACGTTTGAAATTATGCACAGCTAATACAACATGCTGACTTGCTCATGTGTATATTTTTTTTATGTATAATCTCCTGCATTGGAAGCAATTGCCATATCCATGGTCTTACCTTACTTTTGTTGTAATTGCATAAGCACAAAAGCATTGGAATTAGGGTTCTAACGGTACACTGAAGTCACGGTTCGGTTCATACCTCGCTTCAGACATCACGGTTCGGTACGAGTTCGGTACAATGAAGGGAAAATAAAAATAAAAAATGCAATAGGCAATTCTTTTTATTGTCTCAGGTTGTACCACCTAGTGTCAAACAGTCTCTCCTGAGCTAGCTGCAACAGCCTGAACAGTGTAATCTAAGATCTAACATTAAACAATAAGTACCCCACATCAACTCCAGACTCCATCCGTACCTTGTAAACAAAATAAGACAATCAGTTATAAAAAAGTTTCAATCTGGTACCCACACCGGTGTGGGCAATCTATGGGGATTGATAGCTGTCATAGGCTATAATATTGCTTGACTGCTAGCAGCTACGTTGTTTAACTTAATCTAGGCTATTCTAAAATTACAGTAGGGTTAAAATTGAAACTACAATATAGCCTTTCTTTCCCTTAAGTAGACCTCAGGCATTTTTACCAATTAGCAATTAGCACCTACTTACAATTTCACTCTGTGATTTGCAAATCCTCTTTTGTCCCTTATTTCTTAACTCTGCCAACCCAACCCTTCAGAAAAAGTAACGTTAAAATCACCCCTAGCCCCTCCCGGCAGTGCTCTAAAACAATTGTAATCCAAATTAAAGACAACTTCTAATTGTATTATTTATTTCAACTCAAAGTCTGGCTCGTTATGTTAAGTGGTATGTAAGGATTTCCCTGTCAAATAATTGAATGAAAAAAAACCTTGGGGTGGATAGATATCTAGTTCTCTGACTTCAGTCCTGACTCCCAGTGTTTCCAATATTTACGGATGCAAGTTCGGGGAAATTACGCCAATCAGAATCGACAAAAGAATTCAAAAGGTTTAGTCGTTTTTACAGATTATAATACTGAAATATTACATATTCTACCCTTTGTAGACATTGTACCACCAGTCATTGGTAAGTACAGAACAAGTCTCGGATCCAGTAGTCCTACTACGTTAAAGCAGAAGCTGGGATCCAGTAGTCCTTATATGTTACTGCAGAATCTGGGATCCAGTAGTCCTACTATGTTACTGCAGAATCTGGGATCCAGTAGTCCTACTATGTTACTGCAGAAGCTGGGATCCAGTAGTCCTTATATGTTACTGCAGAATCTGGGATACAGTAGGCCTACTATGTTACAACAGAATCTGGGATCCAGTTGTCCTACTACGTTAAAGCAGAAGCTGGGATCCAGTAGTCCTACTATGTTACTGCAGAATCTGGGATACAGTAGGCCTACTATGTTACAACAGAATCTGGGATCCAGTTGTCCTATGTTAGAGCAGAATCTCGGCTCCAGTACTCCTTCTATGATACAGCAGAATCTAGGATCCAGTACTACTGAATCGAACTGCTAAAAACTGCTGAAACTGACTTGCACAAGTAGAGAAAGCTTTCCGAAAGGGATTTCTAAAGTCACCAGGCTGCAAGGTGTTGAGCCCTTAACAGACACTTTGCTGTTTACAGCAACAGTAACAGCAGTTTGTGTTGCTGTTACTAGCCAATTATGTGCTTCCAGATCCCTGTTTCTAGTAACGTTGGACGTTTGTTGCCTCTCTTGTTGTCTGCCTGTATTAGGAGACACTGCGGTCTACAAGGACGGAGTGTACTGGATTATGGGCCGCACTAGCGTCGACATCATCAAGAGCGGCGGATATAAGATCAGCGCCCTCGATGTAGAGCGCCAACTATTGGCCCACCCAGACATTACAGGTGAGGAGAAGTCAACACACAGGTGATGGAGCAGATTATGTTCTTTACTTGGAGGTGTCCTACAGTGGTAGATGCAATTCTGGGAGAGTTTTGTATCAAATTTTATGATATTTCAGTAGGATGCCAAACAACTATGTGTTGTTTTTTTCATTTGGATGGATGTCATTGTCTTCATTGTTCTTCAGGATTGAAAGAAAATCGTCTTTTATCATTTGTAATTTTGAAGTTGCAGAACACATTATTTTTAGAAGCAAACCTTTGTGAGATATTATTATACCTCTGACCAGTGTCCTTTGACCTTTGACAGATGTGGCAGTGATCGGTGTGCAGGACCAGACCTGGGGGCAGAAGGTCACGGCGGTAGTGGAGCTGGAGGGGGGGCACAGCATGACGCTGGATCAGCTCAAGACCTGGGCCAGGTACTGAGATAGTCGGTAGGGTGTTGGACTCCCGACCCAAAGGTTCTTGGTTTGAAGCCCACTGTACACAGTGTCCCAGAGTAAGAGGCCCCTAATCCCTCCCTGGTCCTCAATGAATCTGAACTAACCTAACCCTAACCTCAGTCTCTAGTAAAAATAATTATACTGAGACCTTCTGCAGCTTGGGCTCAGCTGCCCTTCCAGTTCAGGTCCATCTGGGGTTTTCATTAATATCTTGTTAGAATGACAAATTGGCTGCTTTTTACATCACACATTACATATAATTAGCATTGTAGAAATGCAAAACAAGAACAGGTAGGAAAACTTTAGTGTTGTTTTTTACATTTCCATCACCAATACACTCATAATATGCTAATAATACCATAAGGTAATAATTTGTATATACCCTTATGTTACCTCAGCTGGAGGAAGGCTTGCTATCTGAAGTCAAGGTAAGGCTAGGGCAATGTTAGTTAAAGACTGCGAGCGAAGTAAAGGGGAAGATGGTTGCTTAGTTTAAAGTGCCTTGACTCGAGCTGTCTCTTCAAATAATTCTCAGAATCAGTGCTCAGCAACAACCAACACAGGGAGCACAGCTGAAATAAATGGAATGGAAGCATTATTGAATATTAACACACACACACACACACACACACACACACACACACACACACACACACACACACACACACACACACACACACACACACACACACACACACACACACACACACACACACACACACACACACACACACACACACACAAAAAACTCACTGACGTCCCAAAACTAGGTTAGCTAAGGATGGTCATGCTGGAGGCAAAGCGTGAGCCACCAAAATAAAACAGTAAAACCACTGGTGCTGAACAACTAAACTGTTGCTGCAATCTGCTAGGTTCATCAGGCTGTTCTGTCTGCCTCACTGGCATGAGATAGAGAGAGAATCCATGAGAGCGAGGAAGAAGGAAAAAAACATAGTAAAATCTCAGACATTCGGCAGGGATAGAGATGAAAAGGGAGAGAGAGAGAGAGGTGGAGTGGTAGGGTTAAAAAGAGACGGAGAGGATTGATGAGCGTTTTACATCTCATTGTCCCTTCTTTGACATAGGGCTTGTTTTCCTTTGTTTACTTCCCTAGTATGCGTGTGTCTGTGTTTGTGTGTGACTGAGTCTTTCTCTATAATGTTTATGCATTAATTTAGTTGTAGATGCTTGGTATTTTAAGCAATTTATTTTCTCTGTGTGTTCAGGGAGCACATGGCCCCCTACACCATCCCGACTTGTCTCCTGGTGCTCGACCAGATTCCCCGGAACCAGATGGGAAAAGTCAACAAGAAAGAGCTACTGCAACACTTCTTTCCCGGCACCTAGACCCATCACCGTGGCTTTTATTACTAAGACATGACCCCCCCTTCCCTTGAGTCTATTCCCATGGCCCAAACACGCATTCATTAGAATGCTATTCAATTTTAAATTGTCAAAATTTGTATTAAATATGACAATTATGTTAACTGATCCACAATGGGTGTGTGTGAAGACTGCATAGTCGCGTGTGTCCTGCCATTTGCAGCTGTGGTTCAGCAGGTGCGATAAGAACCTGAAGGCAGATCCTCCACAGAGATCCTCTCTCCCTCTTTTTTTTCTGTCCTCTTTTGCTCTTTATGTCTCGTCTCTCTTTTCATCAGCCTTACGTAGCTCTTCACTAAATCCAGGGCTCTGACAAGCAGCGACTCGTTCGATTGGTATGAACCCCATTCAAAAGTAACTTGTGAGGACTTGGGGGGGAAAAGCAAGTATCCAAGAATGCATTTCACAACAACCAGTGGCACTGTGTCAGGAGTTTGTACTCCTGAGTCATACTTGCCAAGTACACACAGAGTACGCAAGTCCGAACTTGCCGTATTTGATTTAGAGAGGCCCGGTATCTCGTTCCAACCTGTGATTGGTCAAAAATATCACATGGTTACGGTCTGGTCTGGATAGTGGGCTTTTTCCTATTGTCAGACCCTCCAGGATTTCGCGATGTTGCGATTTGCAACTTCAACGCAACATCAACCAATCACCGCGAATTGAGGGCGGTGACGCAATTTTACTTTGACAAACTACCTTCCGCCTTACTTCTGTGTTTACTACTTCAAGCGATTCATGCATTCAATGCAGCATGTGCGCGCCCAACGTTTCACACTTGCCGATCAAAATAACTGCGAAATATCGCGAAAAGCAGTATCCTGATATTCTACATGAAAGCGGGGGAAAATTATTTTGCACTGCATACAACATTGTGGTGGAACATAAGCGGAAATCTTCCATTGATAAGCATTTTGCCAGCGCGAAAAATAACCATAGAACTGCAGGCAGGACGTCAGACGACGAGGCAGATCACTATGACAGAGGCTGTTGCACCCAAGTCAATTGCCAGCGCGGATAGAATCAAGAATCATTTATAGGACCATTTCTCACTGTTTTTTTCTTTTAATTAATTATTTTTTTCAGTAATAACTTAATATTTAACAAATTACTCTGGGAAAATTGCAGTAATAACTTAATATTTAACATCAGGAAAATCGTAACTTTCACTTTCTCTCGCACTGTAATCGCAACAAAAACCTTAAAAACACTGCAACTTTCATCGCAACTTTTTGGAAAAGCTCACGCAACATCAGGCATTTAGGCCCCAACAATCTCAAAAAAGGCAGACGAAATCCTGGAGGGACAGTATTGTTCAGGCATGGCACAGCAAGAGCAAATGTTGCTGAATTAAATAATTAGACGACATACATCTCTATCTACCTTTCATAGTCTTTCACAAAGGTAGGCAGAATTATTGCTAAAGCGAGCAAGCTAGACATGGGTTTTTGGGAAGGGGCTTTGGTGGGAGGGTGGAAAGGATGGATTGGGATTTTTTCGGTTCGATACTTTCAAAAAGCTATCTCCCAATTGCCTAACCTAGCTTTAAAGTCAGGTAACAATGTTTCTTAATGCACAAGATGTCCTCGGGCAATGAATGTAATTTTTGTCATGTCCTACGTTATATACATGGAGTCTGAGATCAATAAATTGTAAATTGCTATTTAATTCATGTATGTATTTACAACACAACACAGTGTATGTGGGTGGTTCTTTTGCTCTTTGTTTGAAGTATGCAGTGACTGAGAATGATTAGGAAGCATAACGGAGGACAATAACGCCCAATCCCAATTCACTTCTTGCCTTACCACTTAGCCCTACCCCTCTGTTTGAGGGGTAGGGCTAGGAAGTTGGGCTACATCGCCCTCCAAAAGTCTTACAAAACATCAGCAAGACAGTGGCGAATGCCGCACCAGCAACCAAAGAAAACAAATGTATTTAAAAATCACTACAGCTGCAGATGGCATTGTTTAATTCAAAATTTCCGTAAACTATGGAAGGATATTAGTGCAAATAACCTCTGGTAGCTCGGCCACGCCACGCATGGCCTCGAGTGTGTCTCTTGCCTACCATTCACTCATTATTGGACGCATGCTCGCGCAGGGCAAGGGATTGTGGAAAGGCTTGCGTGCGGGTGGGGGATTGCGGCACGTTGAAAGGGGAGGGAGAAAGCTAAACTTATGCAAATGAATGGGTCTTGCAGTGGTAAAGTACTACAAGCAACCACTAGGAAGGGGGTGGGGAGTTGCTAGTGTTCTCAAAAAGGAGAACCGCTTTTTATGGGGCCGAGTTTATAGAAATGTTGCCTAAACACAACCAAAGTATGCGTGTTAACAAGTAATATTTGGAGACGGCAGCACAACAAAAATCTACATTAATGTGGATTTTATGGTGGAGGCCAATGAGGGCCTTAACACATAGCACATTTAGGCAATGTTTTTCAAGTGGCAACATCGGACTATCCAGGCAGCTTTGTAATGGCTCAGCCTTTATAACCCCACCAAAAGTATTCTAGTGCCTCTCATTGGCCCCTCATCTCATAGTCCCTCTGTATTCGACTCGTGGTCGCGTGGGGCGAGGGATTCTGGGAAGGCATGTGTGAGGGAGGCTCATTCGCGGCGCATGTAGAGGGGAGGGACAGAAGTTGAACTTCAGTTAACGATTGGACAATCGCCATTGAGTAGACCTTACGGACTCGCCGTGGATTTTAATTTCCTAGTTTTAAGACACTTCCATCAACAAAGTGGTGATCTCCCCCAAGCAGCCACTAGAGCAGGGGTCACCAACCTTTTTGGAACTGAGAGCTACCAAAAGGGTAATAGTGATACAAAGAGCTAACCGTATTTGATTTGGAACAAACTCCCTGAAATAACATAAAGTTGCATAGGTTACCTTAATAATAAACAGTCATATATAACGACTGCCTGATCACATAAATGTTAATCATTCCTCACAATAATTATTGACAAAATCACCATAGGAAACACAGATTTATTTGAACACATATTTTTCATGTCATGTTCTTCCCTTTGTAACAATTTGAGCAAATCTTGAACTTTGTCCCATGTTTGGACAAATGATCAGTTCTGTAATATTTACAAAAACAACTCTTTCACATTTTTAAATCAATCATATCACATTTGTATTAATCTCCAGATCTGTAGCCTTTTTAACAAATCATGAGCTCTGTACTATATTTGGACAAATTATCAGTTCTATAACATTTTTTTTAAGGAAATCATTAACTGTTACATGGACAAATTATCAGTTCTGTAATATACCAAAAACAACAACAACAACTCTCACATTTTTAAATCAATCATGTCACATTTGTATTAATCTCCAAATAGCATTTTTGAACAAATCATGAACTCTGTCCCATGTTTGGACAAATTATCAGTTCTGTAACAACAACAACTCTTTCACATTTTTAAATGAATCATACACATTTGTCTTTCACCGTAGTAAAAAAGAACTCCTCCTCCCAGTCGCTGTGAAAATAGTATGTTTTCCGTCGCTTTTCCGTCATGTTTTCTCCATTTATCGCGCGTCACTGCCTTCGCTAGCTTGTTTTAGCCGAGTGAGGCGGGGGCGTGTCCTGTGCTGACCCCTTGACCACAGACAAGGTCAGAGTTAACTATAACGTTACGTAATTGATTTATTTACTTATTCAATAATGCATTTTCAAATCTACATCACTGCAAATGTTATTGATTAAAAAAGAACGGCAACAACAGGTGACCCCTGCACTAGAGAGAATGCAGGGCTTTGACATGCTCGTGTCATTTGCGAGTGACCACACCAAAATGAGACCTGACGTGTTAACATGTCCATTATTTTTGCAATAACATGTCAAATTATAACATGTTACATTAGGTCATGTTAGGGGATAAATTTCAAAAATGTTATTTGCGCTTATGGCCTTCCATAGTTAACAAACTCGTCACATGGCTGCATAAACAACATAGATGACCACTGCTTACGTAACAGGGCTTCGAAGGGTAACAGGGCTTGAAGGGCCTTCGCAGCGGAAGATTTCTTTCTCATGTCGAAAAAGCGAGGTACACTCGGAAAAAGGAGGGGGAGAAATGACCAACCCCCATGGTGGGGAGAAGGAAAGCAAGTAACCCCCCCCCCATCCTCACCCAAACTCCACCTTACCAGACAATGAAATGCTATCACACACGCGCACATTTAGACACACACACACAAGTCACGCCTACATACAAGTGTGCACACATGCACATGCGTGCACGTTGGTGGGCCTGCAGCCACCAGAGAGCTGATTAAGAGCAGAGGTATCGATCGGTGGGCTGGCAGGTGGCGATGGATGAGCCAGCAGGAGAACCAGAGACGCCCACAGACCGCCACATAAATACCCCCACGTTGCCTGACCCCCAGCCCAGTGAAAGACAGGGCAAGCTAGGGTGAAGGATCCTGGGCCCTGGGGTACTGGGAGAACCTACGCTGTGGAGTGTTGAGTGGGTGGCCTGGAGGAGAGAGGAGAGAAGGAGATGGGACTGGAGTAGCGGAGGACAGAGAGGATACAGAGCGAAAGGATGAAGGTAAAGCATACTGGTAAGATATTTGGGGAAGAAAGGAGTAGGTTGGCGGAGGTTGAAAGGCGAGACATTGTCAGTTTGACACCTGGCCATATAGTCCAGGTAGTGTCTGGGAGGGCAGAGAAAAGGCTCCGGCCAAGTGTTCAGAATACACCTGAACCCCCACCAGGAATGTAGGGGTGATTGGGGTATTCCCATGACTCCCATCTGACGTTCAACGTTCATGCCCTTGAACTAGTTCTTCCCCCCTCTCTCTCTGCCTCTGACCCTCTCTGAAACTGGTGTGCTGGGGAAGCGGTTGTCTGCAGATGGCTGCTTATTGGGCCCTAGGGTGGTGTGTGTGTGTGTGTGTGTGTGTGTGTGTGTGTGTGTGTGTGTGTGTGTGTGTGTGTGTGTGTGTGTGTGTGTGTGTGTGTGTGTGTGTGTGTGTGTGTGTGTGTGTGTGTGTGAGAGAGAGAGAGGGGGGTGAGGTCTTTGAGGCCTGGGGTGATAATGCCAGGCAGTTACTGTATGTGTTGAGAGGAAGGTTCTTCTGCTTGTGTATGTTGTGTTAAGGGGTAGGGGGAATATTGTTTGTTAGAAGCGTGTGTGTGTTTGAAGGTGGGCCGCTGTGTTTTATGTGTCTCGAGAACAGACTATGTGTTGCTGACAAAACAGCATAAAAGCATGAACTAGCCTTGTATGGTCCACCTTCACCCTCTCCTCTTCCTCACCTCCCCTGTCTCATACCCTGTGACTCGTACATCAGACAGATTGTCCGATACAATAACTGAATAATAACTTAGAACCCTCGAAGGACAAATCTCTCTTCGGTGTTTCTTCTCAAGGTTACTTGCCTCTGGAATTTAGGAGTTTCTCCTTGTCCTTTAGAGGTCTTTGGGTAAGGGTGGTCATTTCTGACCTGGAAGCCCTTTGAGACTGAAACTGTGAAAAAAGGGTCCATAAACGTGTTTGCTTTCTGTAACATCAACTCAGTTTCTGGCTGCTAGACAATTGACCTGGTAGGTCTGATTCGAAAATAGATGTTTATATGTATGTAATGTATTTTCCAATATTTGATGGCCAGACAGCGATTTTAGGAAAGCACATGTATAAAGCACGACTGGTTTATGGAAAAAAAAAAAAATGCTTAGTGTGACCTGTCTCTTTTAATCACGTTAAAATACAATTGGCTTGACTTGAATTTGACCGAGAGTGGGGTGTGGCTTAACACGATGGAGTGAGGTCACATTTCCCGAAGCTCCGCAGGCCTTGACATTAAGCTTTTTAAGTGGCTGTTATGTTCTACTTGCCCAATGGAGGGCTATTAAGAAAATGTAAATACAAAAAATAAAATATTGCTCCAAAGCTGGCAAACCAGCTAGCCCAACAGAAGAAGCACTGGAAGCACCATTGCATATCGGCCAACTACACCGTTGACGTGGAGACGACAGACACCATCGCTGTTGCCACGGCGACCCGTTGACAGTGTCCACCTCCCTAAGTCCTGGAGGCTAGGGACAAGGCTTTCTCAGTAGAAAATGGGGACAGGTCTGACTACATTTCGTTAGATTGCCCCAAACTGGCCCAACTGGATCTGGACTGGCCCGTGGGGTTGGCTCAGCCCCCGTGGTGGGTTCGTCCTCCGGCTTTCAAACCACACCGCCTCAAGGCCCCTGCGGTGCCTCCTGTGGCCTCCTCTGTTCCATGCCCGACCAGTCGACCGAGGTAGGTCCCCGAAGCCTTTGCAAAGTCGCATTTTGCAAGATTGACGTTAAAGCACTCATCAGCCAATCGACCAAATCGAGCATTGTTGCGCTGTAAGTGAGTTTCCCAGTCGTCGGAGTAGATGACCATGCACAACCGTGTTCATCAAACGCTGAAAAGTGTCCGGAGCATTTCTCAGACCAAATGGGATCATGAGTATGAATTAAGGCCGCATGGAGTTATGAAAGGAGATATTTTGCGAGCACTCTCAAACATGGCACCTCCCAATATCCTTTTCAAAAAAATCTGATTTGTAGATAAACATTCCAGAGGAAACTTGTTTGATGCAGTCATCCATACCAACCAACTCATCTCCCTACCAACTCTTTAAGACTTTCCAATGCCAGCCATGACTGAACAGCTCCAAAACCAGTGCAGAATGTATATTGACACAAGAGTGCAGACCAAGTGACACCTCCGCTGCGCATTGGAGGCACTTGACAACCTTGCAGATGGTGCGTTCCCTCTTGCTGGCTACCTATACCGAAATCTTAATAACTCAACCCTAGTCTTCATGTGGCTACTGGCAGCGGGTATTTACGCACTGAAGCCCATGGGACGGAAAAGAAGACCTGCAAGCTGGCGCCACCCCCCCGAGCCCATGGATGTGCTCCGGAGACATCTGCTTCTGACCGCAATCACCACAACACTACTGGCAGCGCTCAGCAACAACCAAAGAGATGAAGCCGTAAACCTACAGGGAAGCCCCGCAATTTTGAGTGCACGGTGAGTCAAAGTACTCCGTCTTGCACTACAGACAGTGTTGGGGAGTAACGGAATACATGTACCGGCGTTACGTATTCAGAATACAAATTACAACTAGCTGTATTCCATTACAATTACATTTTAAATTGTTGGAATTTAGAATACAGTTACATTGTTGAAGTCAATGGATTACATTACAATACAATATTGGAACAGGATTCACGCGAAGAAATTACTGATGATCTATGGGACTGTTATTCTTTTCAGGGTCCAGTCTTCATCTGTTTCATCTGCCAAAAATGGTCTAATTCAATGTAATATCCTACACCATACTACACAGGCACACCGACGGCCATGACCGTTGTTGCCTGCTATCTGGCTGTTATGCCCTTCTGAAAATGGTATGCCCATCGGCCACTGTGGCCTTGGTGCCCCATGCTCTGCCCGTTTTGTTTTTTTTCTTCCCCCCCCCTTTCTCTCTGCCCTCTCCTGTCAGGTCCACCCCTGCAACGGTATGTTATTACATGTACTAGACTGGTTACCACAACAGTAACGTTATCAACAAGTGTGACCAATAAAATGCAAAAGTTAAAGGGCTCTAGTTGACGGGCTACCCGATCCGTCTAGCACAGCGATCCCAAAGACCTCGTGACAATAAATGTAAGCGTTTGTAAGATGTTTTCTGGTTCAAATAGCTTTTGAGTAGCTTAGCTCTCTGATTAACAAGTAATGCGATAGTGTCCACACAAGCTACTTTTTCTCAAGCATTTTTTAAATACAAGCGCAGCAGAGCTTTTCGCTGCACTTGTAATAGTGAATGTTTGCGAGCGCCACAACCAAACCATGAAATATTACAGGTTAAAATTGTAATTTTAGACCAAAACCCATCATTCCACGCATTTATAAGCGGAATACAGACAAGGCTTCAACTCCTATAGTAGATTTGGACAGAGCAGTGAAAGAAGTGCAACAGGGGAAGGCCATTCGTCAGGGGGCAAGGGAGATGAACATCTGCAGGATGACCTTGAAAAGATTTAGTGGAGAAGAAAAAGAGAGCTTAGAGAACTTACAAAGACAGGGTATAAGAGAACAGGACATGCCAACCAAGTATTCAATGAAAACATGGAAACAGAGCTGGCAGGCCATATAAAGGCACTAGCAGCAATGTTTAAAAATGTTTTATAAGTGCCATGAAATGCCGTGAACTGTTTTTTGAGTACGCACAAAGAAATGACATTGAAATCCCTGCCAGCTGGATCAGAGAGGAAAAGGCAGGTTAGGTTTAAGTGTGCATTTATTAAGAAAAAGTAATAGGGAACATTAATGTACTGTTCCCGTACAGTGTGTTGTAACTCTAAACACAGAGTTAAACTGTAGCCAATGAAGACAAAGTCATAGTAAGGTTGACCAATACCGGCACATCTCATTAACAGTCAGACGGTGAAAAATACAAATACAAAAATATTGTGTGTCCATTTATGGCTAAACATCATGTTGTACATAAATGACATGTAAATAATAATATAAACTGTCTAACACTGTATGTAGACATTCTGATTGCAGAGTTGCATTGTTTTTAGCTTGTTCGAACTGCTATCCAAAACGTTTTTAAACAACACATCAAACATCATTCTTAATTAAATCCACAATAATATATTATCTTAAACATGTCCTCTATAGATTAAACAAATTCATGGCATTGCCTCTTTAATGCATCCAAGTGGATGCTAGCAGATTACATTCAGACGATACACGTGTCTACGCATCCCCCCTTCTACACGGGTGATGGTGTGTTCCAGATGCAGATTAAATTAAATGAATGCCTTCGAGAGGCAACACAATTAATAATTATTTTTCCCGGAAATGCTCATTATCAGTTATCACCATGCAGCTAGCATACAGAGAAGCAAAATTGGATACTTAAAGCATATAGCATAAATTTATGTAAATCTGAATGTAAATTCAATAAGGGATTATTGAGAGATACCCTTTATGCTAATAAACGTTTAACCTTTTCTAGGCCCTGATTGGTTCACATACTTTAAAGCACGACCCAACTTCATGGTGGCAAACACTTCATGCCACACTCCTGAGGCCACCTCTCTTGGAAGAGCTGCTCTCTTTAAGCACAACGTGGGGGAGTTCTTTGATAACCTCTCTACAGTGATGGACAGAGAATAATCATTTGGCCTTGACATGCTGATAGGATTACATATCAGGACCAAAAAGACACCCCTGTACTCTCACTCACACACACACACAGACACACAGACACTCTGACCAGGCAGCCTAAAACTGCGAACTAAAGCTCTCTGATAAAAGTACTTACTTTAATCTAATTTCAGCCATAGATACCCTCCACACATCATGTACAACATGGACAAAACTGGTGTGACTACGGCGTAGGCACCCAAGCAGATTGTCACAGAGAAAGGGAAAAAACAAGGTTTGAGTTGCATAAGCTGAAAGAGGAGAGCTTGTCACTGTGGCCTGTGTAGTAAACGCCACTGGAAATGCCGTCCCACCCATGTTTGTTTTCCTATGTTTCTGTTTCAAAGAATCCTTCATGAACGGATCACCTGCAAGATCCATAGGTCATTCTAAAAAGTCTCGATGGAAAAATGAAGACCACCATCATCTTCCTGGAGAGCTTCATCCACCACACCAACTGCTCCGTCGACCCATTCCTGCTCATTCTGTGCAACCATTAATCTCACATCTCACTTAAGGCGGTGAAAACTGCTGAAAGCGGTGTCACCTGCCACCTCACACCGCTTGCAACCATTGGACAAATCAGTGTATGGACCACTGAAAACCTTCTACAACAGAACGAACGATGGATGGTTGGATGCGCACACATCCTGGTCGAACCGTATCAATTTACTTCCCAGAGAAAGATTATGCCCGATCAATGGTAACAGACAGGCCAAACCCAGAAGAGCCCTCCACCAGTGCTGCTGCTGACCTGCCTGTACCATTACACAAGGAGCCAACCCATGCCACAGGTCTTGAAGCAGGTCTAGATCCAGGAGAGCCACCTGCCACTCTTCCGGAACCAAATTCCAAGCACTCATCAAGAGATGAAACTGGTTCTCGCTCTCTCCAGAAGTCATACTTCCCCTGCCAAAAGCCCCAGCAAGAAGGCCCAGAATGATGAGAAAGAAAGTAAAAACAAGAATTGTGACCGACACAACTGAGAACATGGAACTGGAGCAGGCACACTAAGAAAAAGAAGATGAAAAGGCTGAAAAGGAAAATAAAAATAATGAAAGGCAGAAGAAAAGGGCTCTGAAAGGCTCACATCAAACCAAAACCATGAAGAAATAGGGTGTTTACAGTAGCTCAGAAGGAAGCACCATGGGCATTCCACTTGAGGACACCACTGACGATGATAGCGGAAGGTAACCTGGAGAACACACACAACAGAGAAAATTAAGGGCCGAACAGGAATGAAGGAATGAACATAAGAAGAAAGGGGCTCTGAAAGGGTCCGAACCAACCAAACACAGAAAGAAAGTGATTGTCTGCAGTAGCTCAGAAGAGACTCCATTTCACTTAACAACACCACTGATAACAGTTCAGATGGCCAGAATGATGATGATGATGATGGTGACAAGGATCTGGCTGCTGGTGAATGTGTCATTGTGAGGTTTGCAGGTAAAACCACAACCTATAACTACGTTGGATTGGTGGAGAAGGTGATGATGCCGACATCAGTGCAAAGTTTCTAAGGCAAAGTTGTAAGGTCTGTGGATGGAAAGCCCATCTTCACATTTAAAGAAAATGATGGAGTCATCCATAGAGGTGATGTGCTCAAGAAACTACCCACACCACAAAAACTTGGTGTTACAGCCAGAAGGGAGAAGTTCATATTCCCCTGCAGAATTGACGAGTGAAATGTTAAAGGTCCAATGGCATGCTACTTTATGGATGCTTTAATATAGATATAAGTGGGCCCCTAACACAGTATTTAAAGTTCCCGAAATTCAGCCGTGGTGCAGAATTACAGCCGCTACGAACCAGTCGCACATTGAGATTTCCCCAAACGTGCCGTTTCGGTGTCTGTAGCTTTAATGCAAATGAAGAAGACGGAGGCGGGTCAAATGAGGAGGGTGGGGGTGTGGCCCTGAGCAGCTTGCGGCCACGGTACCATGTGCTCTGTTTACAGTGGATCTATTGCAATGGCGAGGCGCACACAGCCTTTGGCCGTGTTCTGTAAATATTCTAGAACACTCCGGTGCTCCGGCGGGAGTCCTGGAGCTCTATATCTCAATAATATTATATAATATATAGATATCTATATCATATAATACATATTATCACGGCCAAAAGCTGTGTGGCCTCCAGACGATATTATGAATCACAAACGACTGCGTCAGGTTCTCCAACGTCTCTGGTTCTTCCACTTCCACATCAATCTCAAGTAGACTGGGCCGCGGGCTGCCCGCTGCCGACTGGCAACAATCCATTTCTCCTCCATGTCGCAGTTCTTGTACTTCAGGGAGTGAAAGCCAAAGTACCTTTCCCCCAATTCCTACTCAACCATGGCTGAGAAAACCCCAACTAAAGTGTTGTTGTTGAAATACCAGAGACATCAAAGAACCAACGTGTTATGCGCCACAGCAGAACGGTTATCCAAATAACAAAGAAGTGTACAACACTTGCGTTACAGTGTGTCTAATCACACACACACACACACACGTGGCGCTCGCACAGTAGTAGCTCATTGTCTCATTGGCGTGCAAGGCAGAGAAAGGGGAGGTAACTTGGCCCCTTGTGACGACATATGGGGCCACATTCCAAATCAGCCCGCCTGAGGTTCCAATTTTTCAAAGGCGAGCAGGATACCTAGTGCTCGTTTTACACCAAACGCACGTTTTAGCTACTAGGGGACGATAGGCAGGCTAGGGGAACTCATATTAATGTTAGAAAACCGCATAACGTGAGATTTTCATACCATGGAATCTTTAAGAAGTAGGCCGGAGTCTGTGAGTTGCAGTCAATTAAGTCCTGATTTTCAATTTAATTTAGTTCTTGTTAAATGTCTTGTCAGAAGAAAGGTTAAGAAGTATACTGGTTGGAACTGAACTTTGCTCTGAACCTGTGTTCACGCACCGCTAGGCCTCGTTTTAGAAAATGGACCTTCAATCTTTGTGAAATATTTTCTTTATTTACATTATATAAACCTTTAATTAGTAATTTTCTAATGGATTTGTCTTGCTTTTATATAGCATTAGAGTTTATAAGATATATATCAATGGCACAATTTACCCCAATGTAACTCTCTCCAAAGGCACAACTTACCCCGCACCGGGGGCAAGTTGTGCCACGAGACCACTTTTAATCTGAAAGCTATATTTCTTAAACAGTTCGTCCAGATCCAAAGTTGTTATTGCAAGGGATGCACCACATCCTAAATTATACGTACACATTTTAGTTGGAGACATTACTGTCATGGCCTCACTTTAAAGTCACTTTGAGTAAAAAGTGGCACAACTCAGCCCCACTCTCCCTATAACTTGGTGGGCCTGGCGGCCAAGGCACATTGATGTGTGCCTACTTGTGACAGCAGAGGAGGGGCCCTGGAAAAGAGCATTGTGTTCGTTGTAGGCCTACAGCTTCGTCTCTGGATAAGATCTGATGGAGGTCGGAAGGACGCCAGGACATGCAAGCTTCTGGAAGATGCCGCTAATGACCACCAAGCCTTGCTTGCCCAGGGGATTATGCATACACACACACATGTACCATTCACGCACAAACATGCCTTTCACGCATGTACATACCCACGTAGGGAAACAAATATCACATAAATGAGGCAAGTATTGTACCATATGAAATCTAAACAGAATTCTAAACTAAAGTCTGCTGAATAACTTAGAATCGAGCATAGATGCATTTATAGTTATGATTGTAATGTTCAAGATTGTATTATTCATATCTATTTATTGGTTTGTAGGTGTGTGTGTGTGTGTGTGTTTGTGTGCGTGTGTTGCAGAGTTGTCACTCTCCCAGGGGCGTTAACTTATAGTTGGCGTCACAACCAATGTGTTGAAATGTTTGGCAGCGGCTGTTGATAAAGTTAAAGGAGAACTATGCAACTTTTTTGGCTTGATTTACCAAATATAACAGGATAAGAGTCATTGTGATGGTTCTATTATACTTTTTGGTTCGATTGGTCGTTGTTTCGACTCCCCCTAGCGCATCTTGGCGGAGAAAGGGAATATGCAAGTTTCTGCCGGCGACCCGCCACCCACTCACGCGGGAGTCTCGTGTCTCGCGAAGTAACGAATTGCTTTACGGCACTACAGACCCACAAACGCGGAACCGGCTCGATATAAACACAAGTAAAGAAGGGATTGTTACATTAATCATGGATCAGCCGACTAAAAAGAGACCGAGAAACCCAATGTCGGAGAAACAGAAGAAGAGAAAAGGGAGACTCACCGACTGAGAGGCCAGACACGAGTAAACGTTGGGCGAGCTTTTCGGGAATTGCGTCAACTGAAAGAAAAAGAAGATTGCAAATCAGACGCCGACTTGGCCGTGTTCTTTTGGAAATTGTAAGTACCCTTGGTTGAACTTTGTCCTCGTAGCTTTCTTGATGTTGATAGTCTCTGTAAAAATGTGTTTGCTCGACCGTTTTGTATTTTTCTGACTTGCTTACTTGCAACCATGGAAACACCTTTGGTGTTGTTTTGCTGTTCGTCTGTCTCGTCCCCCGGATACAGGCTAAATCCAGGTTCTTCTTTATTTAGGTCATAGACCGCTATTCGAATGCCTCAGATTTTCCTAAAAGTGTATTGTAGCCTATATCATGTGATATGTCCGTCTGTATTCACCCTCTGGCCATATAATGCAGTAGGCATTAGTAGGCAAGTACGTGCTTCTTTCCTAGATTGATTTAGAGGACCTATGCAATAAATTCATACATATTCAATACTACCAAACAAGAACCAATTCAAAACAATCCCATGTTACTTTAACGAACACAGGTTATTTTTTTTTTAAACCAAAAGAATATTAATGTAGGCTTTACAAATCAACCAAAGTGCGATTTCGTTGTGGAGTTACCCTCCTTACTTGCTCATTGAGTTGAAATCCACTCGCCGCACTTTAGTGTCTCAATGCCGACTTTGTATGACAACTCAGGTTGGAAAACCCACCGTGCTCCAAACACCACATCGATCCGTTGCAAATAGAAAGCATTCCCAGCAATTACAATGACCACTTGACGCTGTCATCCAACCCTCGTGGAGTTGATGGATTGAAAGTGCTGCACAAATCCCTTGCCCGGCTGGGTCAGAGCAGCTAGCTGCGGTGTTGGTCGTCCTTGTTTCACAATTTCTAGCTTTTCTGAGAAAATCCTTTTTGAAAAATACTTTTTCAACAAGTCGGCCGCAATATCCAGTCCTTCTCCTCTGTCATCCATTGTAATTAAAGTGAAATTAATCAAAAAACATCTAACCTAATTATCTATATAATTTCGCTGCTAGCTAGTTGTAATTCCTTTTGTTTTCCTCCTGATGGCGCCAAACAACGAGGCCAGCTAGAAGGCCTAGACGTGTAAAAGGATACACCCAACTCGGCATACTCGAAATCTGATTGGTTGGAGAACATGTCAATCAACAACATAGTCCCCATTAGCGTCAACAACGAGGGGATTCTCTCAGGCCTCGGCTTGATATTTTTTTACCCGGCCACAGCGCAGGGAAATAATCTAATTGGTTGATTGGGCTCTAATATTTATATTATCGCACTGGAGGCAACGCAACTGAAGAAAAAATAAATAAATACGTATTTAGACTTATGTGAACAAACTTATTAAAATAGATTGAATGAAAAATATATACTGTTTAAAATGAACTTGCATTAAAGGGAACTTTACGGAAGTTTTCTAAATACACTTCTAATGAAGTATAATTATTGTGCACTTCAATAAAGCTTTTTAATAGTGCATTACAAAGGACTTGAAACTAAGTGTACGTTTCAGAATTGCACTACATTATGACATTATGAAGTTTTTGCACCTTACTATGCTTTTTCTAATTACACTGAAAATACAGCTTAAAATTAACTTGCTTTAAAGTTAACCTTATAGTAATAATAAAATTAAAGTACACTTTTATGAAGTATTATAATAGTGAATTACAGAAGATTTGAAAATAAGTATATTTTTCCGAAGAGCACAATGTTACCAATTTAAGTCTTTGCATCTTCCTATGCTTTTTTTAAGTACACTGAAATACAGCTTAAAATGAACTTGCATTAAAGTGGACTTTACAGAAGTATACTTAAATACACTTTTAACGAATTTAACGGGTTTTTTTAATAGTGAATTACAAAAGACTTGAAAATAAGTGTACTTTTCATGAGTAAATGTAAAAATTAGGGGTGGGTATTGCCAAGGACCTCACGATACGATGCACATCACGATACTTGAGTCACGATACGATACGATATTGCGATATCCAAATTTTGAGATATATCGCGATATATATTGCGATATTCTACATAGTTCACTGAAAAATGTAAAAGGCATTATGCATCTTAAAATCCGAGTTGTGTACATCAGACGATAGTGATAATTCATGGAACAAACTGAGTCAAAACAATGTAATTCAAATTATCCATGCCATTTTATACAAGTGCAAGTTACAACAACATATTTGCATGTACAACACACTGTCTGAGGTAGCAGTACAGTGACACCTCGCGGAGCAGAGGTGCGGGAGTCGTACTGGATTTACGTCTGAAACATGATTTATTATTTTAATTTTATTTATTTATTTATTCTTAATTTATTTATTAAAAAAATCGATATTTAAATATTGAATATCGATATCGTATTGCGGTATAAGGTATCGCGATATATTGCCATATCGATATTTTTGCCCACCCCTAGTAAAAATGTAAATGTACGTTTATTTGTAAAGCACATTTGAAAAACAACAGTTGACCAAAGTGGTACAATTTAAAATACATAAGTACACTAAAAGACCACTATAAGTATTTCCAATTTAGTATACTTTACTAAGTACCCATACCTACCATTTAAAGTGCACTTAAAAAAGTACTTTTTATAAGTGCAATGCAATGCCACTTTAAGTATTGCAGAATTAGTATACTTACTTTTTAAGTGCATTGAAGTTTAACTTAATGACGTATATTGTTAAATATACTTTAAATTAAGCACAAAAAGTTAGAGTATACTTGTATTAACTTTTGTATAATTAAACCATACTTTAGTTGTAATACACTAAAGTATACTACTTTTTCACCTGGGAATTCTCTGAATTCACCCTCAATTTCTTCTGACTCCCTCCAGTTTGGTTACAGTAAAGGCAGGTGAACTAACCTGCTGCATTTATATAGTGCTTGCTTGTGCTTGCGTACCTTTTGGTTGTGTTGAACCAATTGGCTCATAAGTGTGGTCATTTGACAGTCAGTGCTTTGGAATTGCAAATGACTGTAGTATTTTGCAATAAATGTGAGGCTGACATTGTGCTTATAGTGGTGCACATCTGGGCCAATTTTTTGCTTCTTGAGTGTTGTCGTTTGATAATCGTATGATAAAGTTTGATTTTAGTGTTTATGCAATCGTAAAAAAAAAGTAGTTTGTTAATTGAGGTATTTGTAAATATTGGCTTTAAGTTCGGTGTATGCCTATTTAAGGCACACATCCCAAAACAATCATTATTACTGACCTGTATGTGAGTATAAATCTACTGGATGATGCTAACTGCCATGTCTCAATACCTAAATGCTTGGATTGATTTTTTTCAGGAAATTACCTACAAATTCTCTAATTTCAGCTTTTTTTTAAAGTGAAATACATGCAAATGTTTAGCATTCTTGGTCACAATTTCTGTGATCTCTCGTTCTGACTTTCTTAATTGTTTTATAATTTTCTTTTCTTACTACATGTACTACATCTCCCTCTTCTTTCACTGCTCACCTCTGGTTTTCCGGGCTTCCTGTTCTCTAGTATGTTGTTCTGAGTTCGCCCAGTTAGGTCAGGCAGGACTCGCCTAGTCTGCTCTTCTGCATCCTCCTCAAACATCATACCGTTTAAGTCAGATAGAAACGCTTACAACGCTACGCCCATAACTGACGGAGGATCAACAGAAATGTATAAATTAAAACAAAACAAAAAAGCTTTGGAGCACAGGAAATTCAAAGAACACGATCAATGGGGGAATGCTCACGTTCTGGCACTCATAAATCGGCCCGACAATGTGGAGAGACAAGGTCATGGAAGAATAAATAAGCACACTGAGAGCTAATGATGGATTACGATCGGACGCCCGCGTAGCAGCCCCTAGCTCGCCATCTGACACCGCCATCAATAAGAGCTGGGAAGGGAGAGTGATCGATCGATGTTATGGATGATCACAGACACAAATACTGTAGCACACCTGGATTCAACGACAGTGTCCCTCCCTCCTAATACATACTGGATGCATGGATGTGTGTATGTAAATAAATCTTTACTGTTGGAGCGTGAATGTGTAAGTGTGTGTGTGTGTGTGTGTGTGTTTATATGTGTCTAATGCAGTAGTGTTACTTTAGCTCTCGTGTTTGTGTGTGTGAGTCTGGTACGGTAGTGTTACTGTAGCCCTTGCGTGTGCGTGTGTGTGGTACAGTAGTGTTACTATAGCCCTTGTAACAATAATACACACTACTGTGTTTGTCTGGTATAGTCACTCTACTGTAGTGTGGTGTGTGTCTGATACAGTAGCGTAATACTGTAGCCCTTTTGTGTGTGTGTGTGTGTGTGTGTGTGCGTCGAGTAAACGAGGGGATTAGCCCCTGTGTAGACGTAAGCGTAGTGTGAGGTGGGGACAACAATGGTCACCAGCAGTGTCTTGTGTAATCAGATTAAAGTAAAGGCTTTAGTATTGATTGATCATTAATGCACTCTCTCTAGCTCTCACACACTTTCTCTCTAGCTCTCTCTTCCTCTCACTCTTTTTCTTCCTCTGTCACACATTTATTACCTCCATTTCAACTGATTCTTCTATCCATCTCTCTTTAGCCCTCCTCTCTCCATGTGTGTACGGCTCCCCCTCTCTCTTTATTGCTCTATTATGTATATTTCATCCGTCCTTGTTCTCTCACTCTGTCTGCCCCTCCGCCTCCTCCTTACTCTTAACCTCTCTATCTTCCTTCCCCCTTCTGAGTGTAGTCTCAGTGTGTGTATATCAGTATTGGGACATTGATCCCCCCCTGAGGTCCAGATATGGATTGTTTTTTCCCAGCAGTTTTCTGTGATCTGACACTCACTGCACAAGGACGCAGGGCACAAACCGCACACAGCTACTGTCAAGACAACACTTTAGGGATGGTGGTGTGTTTTTAAATGTGTGCATTTGTATTGACAAGAGTTTGAGGCCGTTTTTTTTGTTAAGTCTGTGTTTTTGTGATTTGTGTGTAGTGTAGTGTAGTAATTGTTGCCGTGTTTGTGTGTGTTCAACTTGTTGCAGTATTCTGTTTTAAATTTGTGTGGTTGCGCATGTGTAGCAGTAGTTGCATTTGTGTGGCTGTGTATTTGTGCGCGTGTAGTAGTAGTTGCACTAGCGTGGCAGTAGTGTGTGTTGATGTGTGTGTAGCAGTAGATGCAGTGGTGTGTGTGTGTGTGTGTGTGTGTGTGTGTGTGTGTGTGTGTGTGTGTGTGTGTGTGTGTGTGTGTGTGTGTATCAGTAGTTGCATTAGCTTGGGTGTGTGTGTGCGTGTTACAGTAGTGTGTGTGTGTGTGTGTGTGGCAGTAGTTGAAGTAGTGTGTGTAGCAGTAGTTGAAGTAGTGTGTGTGTGTGTGTGTGGTGTATCAGTAGTTGCATTAGCTTTGGTGGGGGGGTGTGTGTGTGTGTGTGTGTAGCAGTAGTGTGTGTGTAGCAGTAGTTGAAGTAGTGTGTGTGTGTGGTGTATCAGTAGTTACATTAGTGTGTGTGTGTGTGTGTGTGTGTGTGTGTGTGTGTGTGTGTGTGTGTGTGGTGTGTGTGTGTGTGTGTGTGTGTGTGTGTGTGTGTGTGTGTGTGTGTGTGTGTGTGTGTGTGTGTGTGTGTGTGTTGCAGTAGCTGCTGTTGTGATGGTCGCTCAGCCCATAAATCTTGGTGGGCCCCGGGGGCCAGCAGAGTGCGTGGTTTGTGGCTCCGTGTGTAATTACTAACCTGACATTTAAACAACAGCAGCAGTATTTCAGTCCACCAGCAGACCCTGAGTGGTCCGCAAACGAAGTTAAAAGTTTTCCAGAAAATGGATAAGAGGTAAATGCATTCTAATGCCTTGTTAATGGACCCACATATTAATTATTCAACGGTGGCCATTTTATCTGCTCATTAAAATGGCAGCTGAGGGAAGATTTGTGCTTCTTTGTTCTGGGCTGCTCCGCCTTGGCAGAGATGGGAAACTTCTCCACTTTTCTTTCTGTCTCTCTATCTCTTTCTCTCCGTCATTCCCCCTCTCACTGTCTTTAGCTGTCTTCCTGTTACTCTTGTTTTCTCTCTTCTTTCTCTCTCTCTCTATCTTGCACTTTCTCACACTCTCCCCCTCTCTCTTACTGGACAATCAGTTGTGGACACAAACATATTTTCTTTGTTTCTGTAGTAAAGTCAGTGTCTGGTCTGGTCCGCTTCTCATCGCTGCCAAAATAAATGATCCATAAAGTGTAAAGCCTTGTATATAATACACTTTAATGTATTATTTGATAATAATATATCTGCAGGTATTCTCTGGGGAGTAAAGTAGTAAGATGCACTATGTTTTCTGTGATTACACAGCTTTGTTTGAAAGCAAATTCTTATCAAATTGTATTTAATGGCGATAAATCTCTCTCTCTGCATGACTTTGGTTTCTAAAAAATCCACGTTTGTCATATATCAGCAACTTTCTGTCAGGAAGTCTGTGAGGGATCAATCGCTTAAACAAACGTGAAAAATGTAACCTTAAATTAAGAGTCTAGACTCATATTTTTCTGAATAGGGCACTCCATGCAGGGAACTGCAACTAAGAGGTCGCAATACACAACCCTAATGCTCGCCGACGTCCTCTTAGTAGCTTGTACAGATGTACAGACAATAATAATACTGACCAAAAAGCAGAAATAGATATCCAAATCTGCAAAAAATAGCCCAAAATACTGCCACGGTTCTAGGAATGTCGTGTTCTGGCAGTGAAGCTCAAACTCACTATCTCATCCATTTGTAGACAAGTTGCATTTTTTTATTGTATACGATAATGTTATATTGTATTATCGGTATGTACTGTTTTCCTCCGTAGCTCATGTCTAGCAATACCATATCTTGTCTTTAATCCTTCTGTTTAGGTGTAAAGGTATGGTCACCATTAAGTATTGTTGTAATGCGTTTCAATTAAAAGTTTGAAATAGAAAGGCATCCTTCGCAAACCAATGAGCATGTCGGCTGTGAATAGGCGACCCTTGGGAATGAGTCAATCAGAGACGGCATTCGAGAGGGTTCCATATGGGAGGGCGTGGGGTGGCAGGCAGACATTTGTAACCTCGGCCAGTTGTTTTAGACCAGGGTGAGGAGTAGGCGAGTGAACGAGTGGAGGCAGGAGAAATTAAGATTCTTGTTTGCCATGTCTTCAACAGAAGGGAAGAGAGGGGAGAGCAGAGCGTCGTGACGAGATTATTAACGACGCTGCAGCAGCCAGCCACACAAATTGCTTTCGCTTGATTTATTTTCTCCAAGCTCCTCCGCTCTCCATCCTTAGTCAGATGTTCCCCCGTCCCGTTGTGTCTGTCTACCTGTCTGTCTTTGTGCCTAGCTCCTTCTGTCTGTCTCACTCTTCGTGTAGGTGTATCTCTGTCTCTCTATGTGTAGCTGTATGTTCTCTGTAGCAGTGTGCCAGTGGCATGGAACAGCTGTCTGTGGCAGGCCCTGCCACGCTGCATTAGAGTCATACCAAAAGTGTTAGCAGAGGGCTATTGGCAATAGAGTTTGGTTGACAGTTTTAGCATAGGGCTAGTGGCATTACAGTCTAGCTTGCAGCATAATAACAGGGCAAGTAGTGCAGTAGAGTGGGGCTAGAAGCGTTAGTGTAGGGCTAACAGCGTTAGCAAAGAAATAGCTGCAATAGAGTCATACCAGCAGCAAGCACAAGGCTTGGCGCGTTAGAGGCAGGTTAGCAGTACTAGCACATCGCTAGGGGCACTAGCAGTGTAAGCACAGGGCTAGCGGAACTAGCGTCAGGGTAGCAGCAGTACATTCAGGCTAGCCGCATTAGAGTTAGGCTTTTGGTGTTTGCATTAGACAGTGTGAGCATAATGTTAAGGTCAGGTTGGCTGCATTGGCGTTTTGGCAGCTAGCAATGTTAAAGTCCTGCCCATCCTTCACACACACAAGCAAACAAGCAAACATCCCTAGTATGGGACCTGCAGGGTTCCCTAGCCGGGCTGCTTCCCCTGCTAGGGGATGTTTACTGGTCTGTGGTTCAGCAGTGTTTATACGGTGTGTGGCCTAGAGACACAAAGGCAGGGGGAGTGAGGGGTAGGAAGAACAGGGTAGGGAGGTTGGACCAGAGGGAGGGGGGGGGGGGGGGGAGACGAGCGAGAGGGCATCTTACTCTCACTCTGCTCATTTCTATCTCTCTAGTACAACTCTTTATTTCTCTCTCAATGTTGTCGTGTGTGTGTGTGTGTGTGTGTGTGTGTGTGTGTGTGTGTGTGTGTGTGTGTGTGTGTGTGTGTGTGTGTGTGTGTGTGTGTGTGTGTGTGTGTGTGTGTGTGTGTGTGGAAATAAACTGTTATATATAGATTATCTCTCCTGTTGGGACTCTCAGAGAGCGAAAAATTATATGAATATAAGTTTTCGTCTAAACAGGAGAGGCAATCTCTAAACTGTGTTCAGCATGTAGGGTGAGCGACAGATGAACTATCTAATGGTGGGCTTCTACCTGTGCAGACAGAGAACCAACATTTAATGGTAGAGACGCATGCTGCTCTACTACTGTCCTTCCATTTCTAAACTGAATGCAGGTGGGAGGAGGAGGTATTATGAGAGACATGAATAGAAAAGACAAACAGAAGCTCTATCTTCTTCAGGGATATTCAGTCAAACTCCAAGTTGGACCTTGAAGGTTCTCAATGAAGTTGGTGTGGGTGTTTGGAGGGGGGGGGAGTGAGTGTCTTTGGGTTAGTGTGTTTTGTATTGAGTGAAAGGAGTTTGGACAGCTTCTAACCTGACCATGGATGCACTCGGGGCCAGGGCACACGCACCCCAGAGCTGTTGTTTCTTTGTGTGCATTTGTCTGCCTGGATGTGCGTGTGTGGGTGTAGGTGGGTGTTTTGAGGAGTGTGTGAATGAGTGTGAGTGCTCTAGCGACCCGGTGCAGGTCACACACAAGGCAAGAGCAGTTTGTTGTACACACAGACTAACACAAGCTTACCGTCTCGGCAACGACAACCAGTCTCCTCGTCCGTCTTGCTGTAACAACTGATTTGTGTTTATTGACAGCAGTTTGTTGTTCTTTAGTGTTTAGAAG
Organism: Melanogrammus aeglefinus; assembly: GCA_900291075.1. Taxonomy (NCBI): domain Eukaryota; kingdom Metazoa; phylum Chordata; class Actinopteri; order Gadiformes; family Gadidae; genus Melanogrammus; species Melanogrammus aeglefinus. Next base: position 134,151 of record OLKM01000544.1, on the reverse strand, counting down.
TATTTGTCATTGAAAGGTTAGCTGAGAACGTTCACCAGACTGGAACAACAGTATTTTATTACAATATCAATAATTTCTTTCCCTCTATCTAATCTTTAAACAATTCTTAAATGCAGGAACTTGGTCTCAAAAGGTTAAGTAGATGAAGTTATCATTGATTAGGATGCACGATGATGCATGCTTTGATACTCCGGAATGATACTCAAGATATATATAGATAGAAAGATAGACATACACACACACACAATGATAGATATCTATACAGTTCTTTATTCATCACTTGAGATTCAAATCAGACATCACCAGAGCCGACTGATGGTGAGACGGACAGAGAGCAGGAACTACTCGGACACAGTGCGAGAGTTAGCATGTAAGAGAGACAGTGATGGAGAGAGAAAGTAAGAGACAGTCATTGCGTTTGCATGACACTCAAGAAAATCAAATTATTCGGTTAGTCCGACTATAATTGGATTATTAAGATGCATGTATACACCTTAGTCTGACTCAAATTGAATCTGGTTATTCATAGTTGAATTAAGACCCCTAGATTATTTGATTGTTACTCAAATTAAGCATGCATGTATACGGTCAATCGAATTGGATTTTTGCGTTCTGCGCATACTCGAGGTCTTTCCGGGGCCGTGAGCCGAAGGAGACGATAGTCGTGTTGTTGTCGCCATCTGAAAACGAGAAACAGCAATTTATTTACAAAGGTGGCAGAAGATGGAGGACGCCGATGTAGTTACCCCCTATAAGAAGTGTGTCATCATCAACATGCATTCAGTATGCTTCTGTTACGAGAGTGGTACAAGTGTGTGTGCGAGAATGGCAGTGTGTGTGTGAGTGACGTCAGCGAGTGAGTGGACGACCGAGGAGAGCGAGCGAGCGTAGCGTATGTAATTTAAGTGAATTAATTTAACGAGTCTGGTTGTGTCTGTGCAAACCTGGTTAGTGGAACTACAAAGTACCCAGCCCGTCAGAAACGGTGGCTGCTTCATCCCGACCATATTCCGGAATATATGCAGAGCCACTGACGGTCAAAGTGGGGGGGGGTGTTACCCCAAGTGAACATCGGCCCTGGAGGGAATGTCTCCCCTGTGCTCCTTGACTAAGGTCTGGGAGCCGACAGCAGGAAAGGTGTTAAGGCCCATTCACACCCTACGGTAAATACGGATAGGAACCCTTCCGTCCGGTCCCGGAGGTCATTTCGTCCGTCAGTTGGTCCGTCGCCTCTGAGTTTACGAATCCGGAGTGCTCCGGGAGAAAAGAAGCAATACCAACGGAAATCGAGGCGGCAGTATAAACTCAGAAGTCCAAGTATTCGCGAAAATGGAGAGTAGTATAATATCTGAGATGTATATTGTATTTAACGTTTTATACTTATATTATGCTATACCTGACCTTTTTATTTTAGTGTTCACCTGCTTTGGCAATGAGTTATAAGTGGTTGTTTAAAAATGGTGCAACATTTTTAGGAGAGAATCTGCGGGTTGCTGAGGGGTGTCACATGCCTCAGCCTCATAGGCCTTCACTTCACTTCGCGCCTTTTTTGCCGATTTCGGATCACACAAAGCAAAATTATCTCCTCTACAGATGCAATTTTTTCGATTGTCGATCCCGGTAATTTGTGACACGACAATCACTGCCCTCTAGACAGAGGATGTATTGCGTAACATCCATAACAACGCTGAAACCAGACGGAGGTATGAAGGACGCAACCAAGGAGTCGACTTGTAGAAAGCAGAAGAGTTTAAGGTTCAAAAATTGTGTGCTGGTTTTATTTACAGTGCCAAAAAAAGTAACAAAGTCAAACAAAAGAATACAGCCTCTCAACAAGCTGTCGCATTCACATGGCCCTTTTTCCTTTCCCCACACCCACTCTCCAGCCTCTGATTGGTAGGCCTAATAGGCCGACCAATCAGAGGCCAATTGGGAGAGCCCACTGGGATAGGTGACACAACCATGATATAATCATCGAAACACCCCATAGAAAATTAGCTTCAACACCACTATTTACATTTTATCACAATAACATTTCAAATGTATATACGCACGCAGCACAAACACAGTCTTTGAAATAAATCACACCAATAACAATGAAAGACGAAGCACAAACGTTACCTCACCAACCCTGCCGTTAGCAAACCAAATTAACCCTCCCGCAACAGAAAAAAAAAGCCCTGGTTTCCCATGCGGCACACGTTCCCCACGGGACAGTTTTGCGGACGGACAGGAAGAAAGGGCAGTTGAAACGTGAGCGTTGGATAAACAAATGAATTGAACTGTATGAAATATAAGATAAAAAGAGTTTCATTACTTCACATGTAGACATATAAAGCAATCGAGAAGATGTTTCTCACTATCCCTCGGTGACCAGATAAAGTGCACATGCACAACAGATAAGACAACACTACAAGTAACATAAATACAAATGTCTCATTTTTGAGTAAATAATTGAAGTGGATTAAACTGAAACTGTTTGTGGTGATTGTTTTATGGTGTGGCCCTATGTATGTATGCAAACGGTAAAACAGGGATAAACAATAGGCTCTTGTGGAAATGCGACCCTCGCTTTACAAAATTCACCCAAGGCCTGAATGAAAAGTACATGTTTTTCTAAATGTTGGCTATCAACGAGGTTGTGTAAAGTATTAATTTCGGGCACTGAAATGAATCGATTTTCTCACACCACCATGTAAAGTCGGACAATTGCAGTTGTCCATTCTAGGAGCATAGTCGAAGTATTGCTTTAATCGGATTAAGCTATACATGTAAACGCACTGAGAGGGAGAGAGAGAAGTGTTATAGAGATGGAGAAATAGAACAAAGAGAAGATCAAGCTTGAAACAGAGCAGTGATAGTAGTGATAGGAGGAGAGGAGGAGACGGAGGGAGATAGATAGAGACTGAGATAAAGAGAAGAGAGGTAAGGAGGACAGCAGTAGCACGCAGCAACGGCCAGAACACAAGTGTTGGGGATGACAAGAAAAAGACAGTGGCTGCCTCCCCTCCCCTTTACATCTCCCCTCTGTAGCTCCCCCTGCAGTCCCCCCCCCCCCCACCTCCTTCATCCCAACCCGACAGACAAGCATATGTGGACTGACAATATGACATTGCCAGAGGACTTAAGGGGAGAGAGGGGAGAAAAAGGGGGAGGTAGGGAAGGATCCTGACGTCTTTTGTGTTTTGCGGTGATGAAGGGAGATCAGCCTCAAAACTGTCACCCCTTCTCCTCCCCCTGCGCTCTCCGCCTCTCCTCCCTCTCTTACCCCACCTCCCACTGCCTCTCCTCCCCCTCTTTACCTCCCACTGCCTCTCCTCACCCTTCTATTCTTTTGGCCATCATTCTCCCCACATCCATCCCCACTCTTACACCCCCACTTCCCTCCTTCTCCTCTCTCGATCCCTCACCCTCTCTCTCCCTCTCTCATCCTCTCTCTCACTCAATGCAAATTCAAGTTTAACAGTTTTCACTTTTGTAAGGCATATGATAATATAATATAAATACAGCATAATAAAGACGGCTTTTAATTAACAAATAAAATAATCATGTCTATTATAATAACACAACATGTATGATCAATCAATTATCTTGCATCTGCATTATTTTCTCACACACACACACACACACACACACACACACACACACACACACACACACACACACACACACACACACACACACACACACACACACACACACACACACACACACACACACAATAAGGCTTGTATCACAACAAAACAGATGCATATATACTTATTCACAATATCTGTACCAACACACATAGGCCTACACACTAACCACCACACGTACACAAAATACGCAACACACCTTTTTAATGTTTTAATTTGTATTCTCAGCTTCTGGTCTGTTTGATTCTACGTTAATAATGAGCCAGTGTTGATGCAATCATATTGATGTTGAACTCAAGTCAAGACAGGAACTAACCGAAATGCAATTATTTTTTTAAATGTTGAGTAAACAAATGCCCCTTTAGTGAATTCCTGTTTGGGAATGTTTTCGATTTCATATGTTTACACGTAGATACATTACATTTTATAGCTGTAGTTATGTCCATATCTATACATACATACATACATACATACATACATACATACATACATACATACATACATACATACATACAGTAGCTTTGTATTCAGAACACTTCTATATTTGTATATAAGTATCTATCAGTACCTGGCTTATTCCAGCAACGTATACAGCACATAACATATATGTAGCATAGGTGTAGCATCGTTTTTGGACTGTGGACCCTTGAAACTACAGGGCATCAGATTCACCAGTGAATACATATTATTTGATGTTTTTGTGCAGTGAACAGCAGCGGTTATCAAGCCCTCAACAAGCAGCATAAACTCCACGTGGTTTCACATTCAGTTATAATTAGTGCGTTGTGCTCATTTAAAGTGTGAGTGTGCACGATACCTGCAATTATACAGTGACACGTTCATCACAGAAGGAGAGAGAATGAAAGAAAAATGTGGAAGAGACGAGTGTGTTGTGTGTGTTTGTATGTATGTTGGTGTGTTTGACACACACTTGACTCCTGTGTGAGATAATAGGAATTTCTTCTGTTAAATCGATTGCATACTGTCCCAGCGCACGCACGCACACACACATGCACGCACATACACATTCATAACAACACAACAGACACACACACAGTCACACAGACACAGCTCTAATTGGCAGCCCACCCTGTGGAGCAAACTGGAGGTTAGGGTACAGCCCCCCCCCCCCACACACACACACACACATATACACACCCAACACCAACCTCTACCCCCCTTCTTTACAAACAATTGACATTTTCTTTGTTTCTCGCTGTGGAAGAAATAATTGTTTTATTGTTTAGTCGACAGGAAATGAACAGTTGGACTGGATTATTTTACTCTTTGTGTATAAAATAAAACGTGTGTGTGTGTGTGTGTGTGTGTGTGTGTGTGTGTGTGTGTGTGTGTGTGTGTGTGTGTTCCTTCCTCTGTCCATCTCTTTGTCCCTGTAGTTGTCTCTGTCTGTCAGATTCGATGGGACAAAGAATCCCTATTTGTTGCACTGACAAAACCTCTCCTCCTTGTTCCTTCAGCTCTTTGCCTCTCCTTCCTATTCTCTCTTCTCGGCCGCTCCCTCGCCCCGCCAGCCGCTTCATACTTATAAGGTGGTACAACACTGCCCCCTGCAGGAATTATCATATTTTATGGGTTGTGTTGGATAATAATCTGGGCCCAGTGTTGCACCGAAAAGTGTGACCCCAGGGGGCGCTGGTTGCACATTTTCTGCCAACATGCACAAAGTCGTTTCACGTGCGGAAACATGCAAGACCTTTTATCATCGGTCATCGGACTGGTTGCATTCGTATTTGTGACACCGGTCAATACTTTCTTTTCTTGATAGCGTCACGGGGAAAGAAGCGCACGATGATGGACCGTAAGGCTACTAAACACCTAATCCATACTATTGGTTCTGTGAAATGCTAATGAAATCAAATGTATTTATTAAGCACATTTAAACCGGTGAGGGGGAGGGGGGGTCATATTTTATTTATGTTTTGTTATAATGCCCACATAGGCTATTTATCAAGCACATTTAATAAGTGTTTGGGGGGGGGGTGGGTGTATGCCCACGTTATCATTTTTTTACTGCCATTTTATTAGATAAATATGAACTAATGCCACAATGATTTATGTCCGCGATAATCAGTCACAAGCAGCAGGTCGCAATCCACGATGGGTCACTCACAATCAATGACAGCAGACCGTCGAATTCTGCGACCCAACTGTAAATGCGGAGATAGTGCAGGCCAGCCTCTAGTTATGTATTTGTCGAAATAACAATGCAACAAAGGGGAAATGCATTATGGATCCTCCGATTGTTGGGGAGAAAGGAGTCAAACCTCAGCCAAATGTTTACAGGTCGTTTAATGAAATTATATCTTCCATGTTATAGTAATATGGAAGATTTATAAAATACTAGGTAACATAAGTAAGTTCAACTTAATTGGATAAATATAGGCCCCTGGCCTAATATAAATTATGTTTCAAGACATTCAAGCCTGGGGGCATACAGGACAGCTGTAGAGTTGATCTCTGTCGGTTCTCCCAACACAACCCTCTTGGTACCACCTTCCACAGGTGTGTCACACACTGGATCTGAAACACAACAATTTCCCTCAGGTTTAATAAAGTACAATCTTATTTATGTTATCTTAAACCAAGGTCATATTAAATGGGACTAAAGTTCAGTTTAAATATCTTTGTCAAATGTGCATTTTCTCCTGAACCAGACAGGTTGGTATGAAGAGCAGACTAAAGATATTGTTGATTTATGCCATGGTTTATCATTTATTTGTTCATTTAATGCATTTATCTATTTAATATAATGTGTCTTTGCACAGTTGTGTAAAGGCACAGGCGAGGTTTGTATATATGTCAATAAGACATGGTTTAAGACATAGTTATATTGACATCCATGTTACATGTACATGTACAGCTGCTGTTTAACATTCAGACCCTAATTCACATGAATTTAGGCAGATCTCCCTGGTACTTGTTTACATCATGCCTTCTGCAAACAACCTGAGCCAAGAACTAAGGCTAGAATAGAATAGAATGATCTTTATTGTCATTGTACAAGACAACGAAATTTTGTTTGGAGCAGTCCTCCTCCAGTTGCACAGTTCTATAAAAAAAACCATTATCAACAGTATTGTGTGTGTGTGTGTGTGTGTGTGTGTGTGTGTGTGTGTGTGTGTGTGTGTTGTGTGTGTGTGTGTGTTGTGGTGTGTTGTGTGTGTGTGTATATATATCATGTATATGTGTGTATATATATATATGTGTGTGTGTGTATATATATATATATATATATATATATATATATATATATATATATATAATAAATGTTTTAAAGTCCTTAAGTGTCAGTAGTGCATTCATGTGTGTATGAGATGGGGAGTATCAGTGTGGGAGTGGAGTTTGTCCACAGCTCTGTGATAGAAACTGTTTTGCAGTCTTGTAGTGCGCGGGCGGGCAAGTGTCCAGGCTGGATCTAAAATGAGCAAAAAAACTAGAAAACCTTGATGCTATAACAATAACTTTCCCAGTCAGTGGCATCAGGTCTGTCTTGAGACCCTCCTCCTCGCGCTTTCTTCCCCCCTCCTCAACAGTCAGTAGCACTGTATAACTGAGATCATTCTGGTTAGGATATATGGTAAAATATGGAAAAATATACCATGAGTGAGAGACATACTAACTTTCTAGACTTTTTTATATTAATTTCAATTATGATATATTTGAAATCCTCATTGTTAATAGAAAATACAAGTTTTAAAAAGGCTTAACATACCAGTCTCATTGAGAAAGTTTGGCAAGCAATTTCCCTCCTGTAGTTAACCACTGCCTCTTCAGAGTTTGGGAAAGTAATCAAAATTCATCAACTTTATGTCTCTCTATAGCAGTTGAAATGTTGAAATCTGCTTCATGTTTCCATAAAGAAAAATGCAATTCAAAGACTTACATTGATGGCAAATATTCTACATGAAGTTAAATCCTGTTTTAAGCTATGTGGCACATTGTTGGCTTTCCACCTGGACACCGTACACCCCCTGGTTCTCATGAATGCTCTGAAAAGTAGACAAAAAGCAGCAAATCATTATGCAATTCTGAAACATCCAGTCCAGCACAATGGACAGCACTACAGATCCCAGTCACTAGAGGATGAGGTGCACTCATGCACCACCGTACCACAGTTCTCTCACACACCTTCGCAGCATCATCCCATCATCCAAGGTCATTCCCTTCACCTGTTTCACTCACCCATACTCCAATGGTTTAAATAACAGCATTCCGGCCTGCCGGGGTTCAGGCCATAGAACACAACTGTTACCTGTCGTGGTCTCCAGACATCTTTTTGATCTTTGGAGGCATTGTTGCCGAGTGGATCCAGCCACAAGTCTCCTCTTTTCTGAGGAGAAGATGACCTAGAGAAATTTGGATTAGCACATAATGTGCATGTGTCCCATTCACATATCCTAATAAAATCATGGATGTGCCTTAGAGGTTGCAGGTTGAGTGGAGCTGGCAGGTGGAGCGGAGGTGGCAGGTGGAGGTGGCAGGTGGAGTGGAGGGTGGCAGGTGAGGTGGATATGGAGCGGTGTGGAGTGGGAGGTTGCAGGTTGGAGTGGAGCTGGCAGGTGAAGCGGAAGGGTGGCAGGTGTGAGGTGGATATTGGGAGGTGGAGTTGGAGGTGGCATTGATTTTCCTGAACTATCCACAAGGTCAACACTTTTTTCTTCAATGTTCCTACCAGGTGAACGGCCCAAGAAACTCAGGATCAAGCTTTCCGCCTTTCCTGCTGCAGGCTTGTGGACATTCTTCTCCACACCAATGTCCCCCCACCTTAAAGTTCAACAAAAATGGTAGACCCCTTCACTTTTATTATGCCGCGTTTCCACTGCAGGGTGCGGTACAGTTTGGTTCGCAATAGTGTGGTAAGGATTGCGTTTCAACCGCCAAAAGTGGGCGTGAGCCGGACTGAGCCGCACTCGTTTTGCCCTCGTCTTAAGTACTCCTTCGTTGGGGTACTGAGACGCCTGAAAGGGTGCCGGAAAATTCGAGCGACATACCCCCTCCATTGATTGGTCGACAGAATCATCACTTCCGGGTGACGTTGGGCTAAAAACAAACAGTAGCCTGCGTTAACACCAAACGCGACATTTTGTCGCCCCGTTCGCGTTGGCGCCCGAAGGTTTTGTATTCATATTTATTCATAATATTGTAATGACCACGGAAAGAGGCAGTAAATGCAGTATTAAGTAGACAGGGATTTATTATGGCCCTACCTAATAAACCATTGGAACACACAAGACCGGAAACCATAGCAACGCCGGTAAACAAAACCCCGAGAGAGCCCAATCCCCATCAGAGCTCCCCACGCTACGGCCATCCGGAGGCGCACAGAGCTTTTGGCCGTGATATTATATACAATTATATTATGTACTATTATATATAGAGCTCCGGGAATCGCAAACGGCAACAATCACTTTCTCTTCCATGCTGCAGTTCACCCGGACTGCACTGCACTGAGTTTGACGGTTGAACGCTGAGAACATTGCTTGGGCGAACTTGGAGGTGGAGACGTTCCTCTGCATTCTCCTCTGCGCGGTTATGATGTCACAATGTTAACGTAGCTGCCGCGGCGATCGACATCCGGCCTACCATAAAGGGTACTGTTGGCGGTGGAAATGCGACCTCGGAACTGAGCTGGGCTATACCGCCCCCTCCCTACCGGACTGAGGCGAACCGAACCGTACCGCACCATGCAGTGGAAACGCGGCATAAGTGTTTCCACTGGCTTTTCAGGCATACAGACGTCCATCCAAACAAATGATGGGGCATTTTAATTTTGTTTAAAAAAAGTTTGGAAAAAGTTACAGCCCTAATATATTAAAAATAAAAATGGTGATTTGCATAAAAAAGCAAAAGTATTTTAAAATAGAGATTGAACGTCTTTCATTGGTCTTACTTAGTCAGTGTCGCGTGAGGCCTGAGGCAGGAGACGATATGGTGTGTTCCAGATGCCTTTGTCTTACAGTTCCGGTTGACACAGCGAGATTGCCGGCGTAAGTTCTCGCTCCCTGTACAATCATTAATGTCTTTAATTAAATCAAAGATGGTTTGCCTTTAAACAAAGCACTAACCTCGAATTTACGGGCAAAGCAGAATGAAGTTGAGACCTGGCGCAGTTGCTCAAGAATTCGAGCAGAAGAAAACAAAGACAAAGAAACCAAAGAAGGCAGAAGAAACAATGGCTGAAAAAAGATTTGAACAAAATTTGAAGGCTATGCTGACCGATTTCAAACAGGAGATATCCAAACAAATCGGGGAGCTTTGGAATTGACGTGAATGAAATCCACAAGGGACTATAGTAGGGTAGGAAGGGGGGGGTTCCCATGCACCCGAAAGGTATATTTTTATAACCTAGTTTTTGTAATCCTTAAGGTGTCTAGTAAAGGTATTTGATGTTCCCCACGCTAATTATTGTCCCATGTATGATTTTTTTTGTACCATCTTTTGTGTCCGTGCTGGATTTTCTGATGTGAAAAATTTTAAGCAAACTAGAAACTGGGTTTGCCTTTGAATTTCATGAACAGATACACTGCTTATCATCTGGACTGAAATGTACGGTTTTCTTGATCGACATTTCTGTAAAAAATGCGGCCAGCCAGTTGCCCATCCCTGAGGTTAGGCTCTACCTTATGGGAATTTTTTTTAAGTCTAATTAGAGGAAACGGTATCTCTTTTGAAAACTCAATGAGAAAAGAAAAGACCAAACGCCGATTAGATATCGAAAATGATCTAACGAAACTAGAAACTGCCGATACATCTTCTGCTGATTCCATCACATACAGAATATTCTTAAACTGAAGTAAAAATGACATGTTATCTGCCCTGGTGTACAGGACCAACTGTTTAATCTGAAACAAAAACCTTTCGAACCAGGGGACAAGCCCCAGAAACTATTAGCCCGGTAGCTGAGAGGTTTGCATGCTAGCAGAGCTATACATGAAGTCAACATCTCACTTATCCGAAAGTAATTATCATTGGTCCTAGCAATATAAGCAAGCTCTTCAGGGAATATTATCAACGATTATGTACATCCAAATTAAAAGGTTAATGCTGACATCACTACTCAGAGAATCTATATGCTATAAAATCCTGAAAGAGTGCTAGCCCAGATTGCTTTGAAGTAGTTGTATAAGAAATTCCCTCTTGCTTAGAATGTTTAATCAATCTTTTGAAACTCAGAAATGTCCAAACTCTATGAAGTCAACATCTCACTTATTCCAAAAGAGGGGAGACTGAAGCCTTGATATATTCTGTTTTAATTTTGAGTACTAGTGATGCACAACTCCTATTATCTATCATACTTATTATTTGTATAAGGTGCAACTCCTATTATGTATCATACACATATTTTTTTCAAGTATATTAGGTGTGCAGCTTTAGCGGCGCACTAATTGTTATACTTAATTTTATTCTTCAGGTTCTATCAGGTGAGTGCTGCATGCAGCGCTCAACTATTGTTCTTCTTAGATCCTATTCTTTCTTTCTTATTCTCTACAAATTTTGGGACTCTACTCCTTCCACAATGTTTTCATCTAGACTAAATTCCACTTTCAATATGTTCATAGCTTCGAATTGCTCCCTACTGTTCCACATTTTAAAGCTATTTTTGAACTTTTTATGATATTGTAGTTTTAAAATATTATTTTGTTTAATGGGAGGAGGGCTGAGCCATCCGCCCATTCTCTGATACTTCAACTACTTCAGACTTCATATCTTGGTCAATTTTTTACTGTTAACCTTCATATATTTTCTGTTGAGGCTCAAGTGTGATGGTTATGTTCTCCAGCTTGGGCTGGAGCGGGCCACAGCTTTTTAGCACAAAACTATAACTTTGATGTGATTGCTTGACTGTTTTTTGACTATGTATTGGTAGGCCTAACGTTACTAACTTAGGCTAATACTCCATTTCAAACAGTTTAAAACATCCTTATTCCTAACCCATGCCATTTCTGAACAAATTTGATATTTCTTGATGTGGTTAATTACATTTAATTAGACAAACAAAATGTAATTGAGATTCAGATGGAAATTGTAACTTTTTAAATGTAGCTCTGTTGACTATGGTACATCTTCTGTTTCTAAGGTCCAGCAGGCATAAAGCTTGATGTGGATGTGATTAGCCTAGCCACCCTAAAAAATAGTTGATAGCATTTTTTTTGTAACACTTAAAACATGTAAAACATTTTGATGACATCATATCTAGGGCTTCATATTGAATGAATTGTAAGACTTGATAGCTAAGGCAAGTCCTATCCTTTTGTGTGAGATAATCTGTGTATTTAAATAAACTTCTGTTAACGTTTATTCAACTTTTTAAAACAAGAAGTTGGGAAATGGAATGGGAAAATGCAGAGTGTATATGGTAATTATTAAGAACATAAATATGTAAAGAAATATATGCATGTTAGCATTTTCTCACTTCCTGTCGATGACACACAGACATGACATCATTGATTGTCAAACTTGACTTATTTCTATACAACACCCAGTTAAATCTCTTTAGGATGTATTTCCCAGTCCTGCAGCTGATACATTATGTGTGTGTATGCATTTCCTGTGTGTGTGTATGTGTTTCCTGTGACGGGCCGGGGGGACGTGGTTGTTGAGCCAAGTCTAGCCCACAGCCCCTGACAGCTGTTCGCCTAAAGAAAGACAACAGGTGTGGAAGAACCAGCCCTTTAAAACAGAACACTCTCTAACCCGACCATACCCTAACTTATAAATGTGTCTGTCTCTCTCTCCCTGCCTTGATGTATCCTGTTATTTCTCTATTTTTATGTTTCCTTTTCTATCTATCCATCTAAGTCTGTGAATCCTATTCTCTCTCTTAACTCTCTCATGCTCTTTTTGCATGTCTGTCTTTCCTCTCTCTCTCTCCCCACCCTCCCTTTCATTCGTTCTCTCCCCTCCCAGCTCTCTATCTCTGTGTATCTTTCTTTAGCTCTTTTTTTCTATCGATCTTTCTTTTTCTGTGCCCATTCTCTTGCCCTCTGTCTCTCCAGTTCTGAATCAGTGGCCCAATTTTCTCCCCACACTACATTCTAGTGAGTTCCCTCAAGAACTTAAAGGTCTGTAAATAAACTCACACTGGGCATTAACATAGCTAGCTGCTAGTCTGACTCTAAAGTCTTATTTATTCATCCAAACTAGCTATCTGGTTAGTCTTAAGTCTAATTAGTTCCATAGACATAAGCTAGCTGCTTATGTCGAAAGCTAACTCATTTAATAATAACTGATCTAAACTGTATTCACCAGTCTACCTTTCTGTTGTTCAGTCTATCCGGTGCAACCGTTAGCCCAGTAATATGATGAGGATGAGATAAGGTTAGAAAGGTTATGATTCCGTAACTTTGTATTCATCATGGGAAGGAAATACAGGGGTCACTGCAGCCAAAGTTGAATGAAACGGAAATAGCCATTTAGAAGATGGCAGGTTACTCTAAAAAGAGTTTAATGAAAAACAATCAATAAAAAACCTTTAACATGGTGCAGTCTTGCATCCTATTGGTCAGTTTATTCCTGCTTCCAATTGTTTAGCCCAGTCAACTCTATCTTTCAATTGGTTGGTCCTATCTAGCATCCTGTCTGTTAGTCCAGTCCATCTTTCTTATCCTCCTTTTGATCAGTCTATTCTAGTTCGTCAGATCATTCTATTGGTCAACTCATTCTTGCCTCCATCTTGTCAGTCTGTTCTTTCTTCCGATTGGTCATTCTTTGTGCCATACTCCAGCCTCCTGTGTCCATGTTGGCTGCTGAGGACCACATGGGCTGAAGATCTGAGGATGTTTACCTATCAGGGATCCCCTCTGACCTCAGAGAGGATTTGCTGAGAGGGTGCTGATGAGTCGCTCAGGACACACACACACACACACACACACACACACACACACACACACACACACACACACACACACACACACACACACACACACACACACACACACACACTTCTCTCATGTTTTCCCCAGGGAGGTGTAACCTGAAAGCATGTTTGTAACCCATCTGTTGACTCTGTTAGGATTGGAGGCATGATGGCAGCTAGCTTTTGGCGTGTTTTAAGCGGGTTTTCGCTCTAGCTTAGAGGTTGGTTCATTTAATGCCTTTCAACAGCATTTTCATTGAGGTAATTTTCTTTTAGGACCCAAGCTCTTTTTGAGAACCCTACCCAAGCTATATTTTCTTTTAGCCTTACCCTTTCCTCCAAATCAACGTGCTTTTCTCATCCCTGGAATACACTCTGGTTGTTTTGTTTCTTAACCACTTGTGATCTCCTAAAATAATGTACCAGGCATGGTGTGGCTTTAAACACGGAGAGATTGGATTCTTTGACAAACTTGTCGGTGTTTCCACCTCTAAATATACCAGCCTTCAGCTCCCATCTGAAGTCTTCGGACAAACTGTTTCAAATAAGCGGAGAGAAGATAAATAACATTAGGACAATATAAATGTTTGGACAGAGATTAAAAGGTGGCTGAACAGACAGACGCATAGACGGATGGCTGTACAGACAGAGGTAGCCTGAGTAATGAAACCTGTACAGACAGACCAACAGAAATACATCAGACAGATAATTATACAGAGAGGTGGCTGGACAGAAAAACTGTTGGCTGGACACACTGGGAAGACATTAGGACAGAGGTTCCTGCACAATGACACATGAGCAAGAGAAGCGCTGTAGTCTTTGTGTGCACACAGAGGCCCAGCTGCAGCCAGCGGGTTTCATGGGGAAAACCCTGTAGCGCGTTGGAGCCAAGTCCTCATCATGTCTCTAGGTGTTGGTTCCGTTGTTCTGTGGGCCTGTGAGCCCAGTAGACACCAGGAGTCACTGGGGTCTGAGTGGGAATGGTGGTGTAGATCCTGTTGGGTTCCATGTGTTTCCAAACTCAATGCCTAGAAGGAGAACGAGGAAGCAGAATCCTCACCTTCCTTCAGCAGCACACTAGATCGCTCTCTACTAAAACCAGCTGTCCTGCTTCTGTTCACAGCTCCCATTAGTCTTTTTCCCTCATCCCATTATATCTCTCTACTTCTCTCTTTCCCCCCCCCCTTCTCTGTCATTCCCCCTATTTCTCCTTTTTTCTCTCTCTCTCTCCCTTCCCTTCCCTCTGTCTCCTCTGCCTCTCATTGGCCTTTGACTGACAGCACATGTGCTGGGGTATTTGGGAGGACAGGGGGGCTGAAATATTAACCCCTGCAGCCCACTAACCCTATGGGGGGGGATAGAGAGGGTGGAGCTATGAGGCCCCCACATTTGGAATGAGAGACACAAACGGTCAGAGACATAGCGAGAGAAGGAGATTGACAGAAAGAGATAAGAGTCTGGAGAGAGAGAGGGCATAGAGTGTGAGATCTCTCCATAGAGCGGTCTTCAGGACATCATATCCCTGGTGGTCTACAGAGGGTCGACGTTCAGAAGATGGCCTTGTGGTCCTTAATGCTGTGCTTCCCGCTTGGCGCCGTGCTCTGCCAGGTAGGAAGAGTCCTCATACAGTTCAAGTGATTGTTGCCAGTAACAGTAGTGTTGATGGTAACGGTCCCAAATTGTTTATAAGAAACCTGTCAAAGTGCAGGACTAGGTTATGTTTCTATGCTGAGGAAACAGTGGGTGGTGTTAGTCCACCCCTCTTGTGTCTCAGTTCGAGACTGCTTTCTGTTCCCATTGGGTTATTTGGGGTTCTTGGTCTGAGGGCGAGGGTGGGAGGGGTATCCTAAACTCCTAAACTGATTGGAAGTGTGTCTATGGAGACCCTCTAGGAATGTAAGTGTGATGAAAGTCTTTGTAATAACCTGAGGTGTTTAGTAGGACATCTGGCCAGAGCGCAGAACCATATTATTTTTAAATTAGACTCAAAAGTATGTGTGGAACCCATATGTTAGCTGTGGTGGTGGGCCAGTGTCTCTGCTATTGAACCCAACGCTAAGCCATCGTCCTCCACATTGGCGAAAGAGATTGGTGTTCCAGCACCGTTGGAATATGAGAGAGAGGGGGAGAGCATTTCAGCACCTTTATTAGACATATCGCCGAGAGAGAGATATGGAGAGCATGCAGAAGTGTGTGTGTGTGTGTGTGTGTGTGTGTGTGTGTGTGTGTGTGTGTGTGTGTGTGTGTGTGTGTGTGTGTGTGTGTGTGTGTGTGTGTGTGTGTGTGTGTGTGTGTGTGTGTGTGTGTGTGTGTGTGTGTGTGTGAGAGAGAGAAAGTGGCCAGGGAGCTTGTTAGCTGTCTGTCATCACACCACTATGACAACTTACATTGATGACCATGTTACATATATATTAAACACACCATCTCTCAATAACATGCATTGCACACTCTTATCTGTTTGGACGACTGATTGCAACACAGACCATGCTCTGTGTGTGTGTGCCACACTCCACCCACCACGCAAGTGGTGTGTGTGCTATGTATGTCATTGTGTTTGGTGTATAATTTGTGGGCTAATGTTTGATATAAGGAGTTTCACATCCCATCTGCCATCGTTTCAATCAGGCCAGTGTGTCTGTTACTCCCCTTTCTGCCTGTATATAAAGCAAACTCCATTGTGGTGGGAAGAGCCGGTTAATCACACTGAGGCATGCCAATCTCAGACGAAAGACACTAGCATGTATTTCCTCTAACGTGGTATGGCTGCAGAGTGTGTTAAGGATGGAATATGAATTAATAACCTCAAAATCTCAAACAATGCCGATGCTCAATAGAAGACAGACCAAGAAGACGATAACAACATCAGACACTATGGGCCCTATCTTGCATCCGGCGCAATTGACTTAATCACTGGCACATGTGTCGTTGCTAGTTTGCAACTGGCGCAGAGCGTTCTTTTCCCTCCTGCACCACGCGTCGGTAAATTAGGGAATGATCTTGCGCCCCAAGGGGCGGTTCGGCTCCCCGTGTTGAAAGTCAGTGGCGTGTTGTTTAGATGCTATTTTAAGGGTGCATACATAATGTTGCTTGTGCACCTTGCGCATACACTTTGCTTCTCTCATCTACCTAGCCACACATTCTTGGTAAATTATTTGGGAAAGAGCAGCTGATACAGCGGTAATAAGTTGTACTTTTAAATCAATGCATCTGCAAACACCGTACAGCAAACACATATTTTCTTGACACAGACATCGTGTACATGCCCATAACTTTTAGGATTGATGAGTATTTGATCGTGAGAAAACATTGTTTTACCGCGAGTGAGTGTTAAAAAGAATGAATGAATGTGTGCTCGCGTGTGTGTATGTGTAAAATAATTAATAAATGTGGGCGCAGGTGTGTGCGTCCATCTGTTTAAACACACGCAAACTAAACATGTAACGCATAATACAGTCCATGGCAATGTATATTAACGGGGGGACACATGCATATTAGGAACACAAGTTGATAATGATAATGCATACAAGTACTGATGTGTCGACATCGTCACATCAGTATGTGTTTATAATGTATTGCGTATATCCTTAAATAGAACCACAGTTGAACGCGAACCAGGAAGTTGTGAGATAGGCCCATTGACTCAATGGTTAGTCCAGGTTATTGGGTTATGATTGGACTAATAAGATGCATGTATACACCTTATTGACTATGTTTCTCATTGTCAGATTAAGACCCCTAGATTATTCGATTGATAACAGCATTAAGCGTGCATGTTTACGGTCAATCGACTTGGAATTGGATTTTGCGTTCTGTCACGTGTTCATGTTATTTTTCATGTTATTTTTCTTTGCTGAAATTTATTTGAGGACTAGTTGTGGAAGAAAACCTTATTCCATGTGTCAATTAGGCCATATTATTTGGCCATAATGGATGGATGGATACATACAGATGAATAAAACTAGTTTCTCTACCTTTTGCTTGATCAGGTCAGCTTTCACACTGAGTCTCACACTGAAATCATTGTCATCAATCATCATGATCTAATAGAATATTGTCCTAATGTCATTACATTCTCAACTCTTCTTCGCCTGATTCATTATTTTAGTTAACACTAGCTATTCTTTTTTTTAATTCTCCTCTCTTCGGCTCTCACTCATGTTTCCACCGTTCTCTTCCTGCAGAGTTTAGTTGTCTCCTTATTGTCATTGACTCAATGACTCAATGACAATTGACTCAATGGTTAGTCCAGGTTATTGGGTTATGATTGGACTAATAAGATGCATGTATACACCTTATTGACTATGTTTCTCATTGTCAGATTAAGACCCCTAGATTATTCGATTGATAACAGCATTAAGCGTGCATGTTTACGGTCAATCGACTTGGAATTGGATTTTGCGTTCTGCGCGTGTTCGAGATCTTTTTCGGGGGCCATGAGCCGGAAGAAGAAGGAGACGGTAGTCGTGTTAGAGCCGCCCTCGGAAAACGATAAGCAGCGATTTATTGAAAGAGGTGGCGCAGAAGATGGAGGAAACCGGTGTCGTGCCAATGTAGTTAACCCCTATGAGAAGTGTATCTTCATCAACATGCATTCAGTACACACTACGCTTTGATTTCACCCAAGGCTGAATTAAAGTATGTGTTTTCCTAAATGTTGGTCATCAACAAGGTAGTAACTTCGGGCACATCTGTCAAAAATAAATGTTTTTTTTCTTCCGACGTGTTTACAATCTTCATTCATTCATTGCGCCGTGGCCGAACTGACGGGGATATTCTCTGATATTATGAATCTTAAAGCGCCTTGGGTTCTCAGACTCTCTGGTACTTCCACAACAAGTAAAGACTCTTGGTGGGGGTTATCTCGGCCATGGTGGACAAGGAATTGGGGAAAAGTAACTTTGGCTTTGACTCTCTGAGGTCCAGATTGAATCGGGACATGGAGTAGAAAGGCATTGTTGCCGTATGCGGACTCCCGCCGGAGGAGCGGCGCCGCCACCGGAGGAGCTGCTGCTGCCGCCGGACAAGTCTGCATACGACCGAAAGGTCAGAACAATGGAGCGTCAGCGAAATGACATGGGCCCCAAGCTAACTGACAGCTGTCTACTGAAAACATCTTTCTCAAATACCGTCTGAGTTTGTTGTTGCTAGTGACGTAAAGAGGTCGGCCGAAGGCTCTATTCACTAGTTGAAATGGGTAAAGCGCCTATCGTACCGGGGTATGACATGCTTTGACATGATTTTCTCATCGCCATGTATAATCTGACAATTGGCAGTTTGAGGAGCATAGTCGAACTATGGCTTTAATCAGATTAAGCTGTGCCTGTAAATGAGTGAATTAAGCAAAAGTTGTATTTCCCTCTCGATCCTTTCCATAATGTTGGAATACACTTGGAATGGGTCAGTGGAAAAAAACTAGAGGACATAAATTGACTATCTAGCATATCTGCCCCGAAGGATAACTCTACAACAAGTATTTTGCAGATTACGGCTGCAGCGTTCTTGCTCAAAACCGGATTACCTCATTAGTCTCTTTGTCCCAATATTATCGGAGATCCAGGCGGAAAAATACCTAAATTGTTCTTTAATAGGAAATGTGTTTCCTATCTGAGTTGTATGTTAGAACTCAGAGCTAGCTTTGCTAATTCACAGCTATAAACCCCCTGGTGTTACATACACAAATAAACTGAGTTCAGGTCACAACAGAATACTAGCCTAATACTAAACCTATATTTGTTGGGTTTAACAAGATGTGCTTAGTATAGTTTGGAATATGAATAGCATAACATTGAATCGTACGCATAAAGTCTGTTGTGGTGTTTTCAAAAGTGTAGGTGGAGTTGTAGTATTTTGTTTGTGTAGTGCTGTGTTGTAGGGTAGTTTTGTGTTGTGTATGGATGGTTTTGGTGGAGGCTTTTAGTGTAGCATAACGTCGTACATGTGTGTGTAAGAGGCATGGGCAGCAGCTGCAGCTGTTGCCAGATGCCAGCTCTATGAAGCCATCGGTCCCATTGGCTTATCCGTGTGCGGAAGAGCCACCAGCTGCTCCCATTGCAGAAAATCCCAGACCAAACACCTACCTACCAACCAACATCCACCCAACACCAACCAAACACCAAACAAACCCTTACTAGTGACATACTGATCACTGACCACCAATTTGACCACCGGCTGTTGCTGAACTCATCACTGAAAGTAAATTCAGACTGCGACCAGATGGTCGCATTTAACGACCAAAATTTGAGATTGTGAGACTGAATTTTACATCTGGTCACGCATGGGACCAGTAAGTTTGCCCTCTTTTATTTTTTTATTTTGACACGTTAAACGTGGAAGGGGCATGTCAGTAAATCCGGAATCTGTAGCAGGCCAATGAGTGTGAGAAGGATGGGAAATGGCCACTGTTAGTGGCTAATGTGTGGAGGGGGAGGGTCCTAGAGATTATTAAGCGTAAACATCTGTGAAAATGAGAAAGATTTGACCTGCTACGTGCAGTTGAACAACAAGCAAGGAAACTATTGACTCTTACTTCCGACCTTCGGCTAGTGTGCCAGCGCCAGTCAGAGTCCTGCACGGGTCTTATTATGCAAACCCGACAGTAGCGCAAATTACATTCCACATCCGACCAGACCTGTTATAAACAATTTGTACAATATAGGAAGTTGCCTCTTATTATTGTAAATGTTAACCATTTTGGTCTCTGGAGAATTTCCCTGTTAAGCCCTTTGAGACTGTAACTTTGAGTAAGGGCTATATAAATAAAATTGGCTAGACTTGGTGTTCCTCTAAATGTGATATTCTGAAATATGATGTTGATATTGTGGTAATATTCTATGTTGTACATTTCAATCGTTTTTAAGTCTGTCTCACCATGTCCTATTTAGGTTGTGACAGTGTGCCATAAACCAATCAATTCTTTACTCTGCATTCTTTAGCGTTCTGATTTAGCCATACACCCAAAAATAGCTTCAAGGGAAGTCATGACCTAGCAGGCCGACTGTTAAGAAACCAGTAAGGCGGCTAGCTTGTCGGTTGGTGCACTGGCCTGGTTGATTGGCTGAGCTCTTGTGTAGTTCGGTGTGCTCAAGACAAAATGGTTTAGAGCCCGATTCACGTAGTGTGGGGGGGGGGGGGAGATGGAGATTTAAATCAAAGTAAATTTGGCAACAGCCAATGTGAAAAAAAAAAAAAGGCCTCATTCCTTGTTACGGATCTGAAACAAGGAATGAGGCGTTTTTTCTAGATAACTCGATTAAAATTATGACAATCAAACATTAACCCATGATTTTCTTTCTTGGAATTTAAAACACTTAAACTGCTGCTTCATGTGTTCCCCCACATGGTGTCAGTCATCCAAGAGTGGACCACTGAGCTGATGGCAGGGCGAGATTGATTGTCAAATCAACACCAGTCCTTTTAGTGTCTAATTCCGAAGTTGGCCCTGCATTTAATAGTCAAATAGTAGGGCAGGATCTTTTATTGACTAGCCAGCTAATCAGATAAGGGGAAGCATGCTAGCTCTATTTGATACAATGCGTAGCGGACCAGATTTAGGAGGGCCAACTGTGTGACCTACTGATACTTCCATGTGAAGGCCGTGTGGTCGAGTCGTCCACTGAGCGCTCTCTACAAACACACATTCCTCCAGATGCAGCGGAGGAGGGGGAGGAGCTCAAATCACTTGGCAATTGGATTAATTGATAGCACTATCCGTCTGCCGAGATATTGTTTCATAACATAACGTTTATTAAGCTGACCCTTTAGTCCGAAGCGACTTGAATTCAACAATGAGGATACAGCCCAAGTGCCTTAAGTTCTATATATATATATATATATATATATATATATATATATATATATATATATATATATATATAGGAGTTCCGCTCACAAGGTTAATAGACCAAGGCATTCTGTCGAAGCATAATATTTGGTTAAGAGTATAATTTTTTATTAAAGAGGGTGATATTATGCCACCAGGTGTGAGTGTGATTAGCCATTACAGGACGTAAAAAATATGCTTTTTCCAGCATTTTGGTGACATCACAAGTGGGAGTGTCTACCTAGATGTATGCTGGATAGAGCATTAGATAGGATCATTGATACCTATCTATATATTACCCTCACCCACCTGCCCTTTCCAACAACATAGGAGAAGCTAGGGTGGACTGTACTGGCACGTAAGGTGCCAGTAGGTACTTCCAAAATGATGAACTACAGCATTGGCTAACTTAGTGTCGAGTGATGTGGTTCCTTGATAGATTTCTTTATTCTGTTTAGTTATTTACATTATGCTTAATTGTTTCACATTGAGGTGCCGTTACTGTTTTAGGTTAGCTCGTGCTCGCAATGATTGTCAGTTGGAAAACATTGGAAACAGGGGCACGATCATGGCGAGCTCCGTGAAAGAGATCCTAGGCTCTTTGTAGCTATAAAAGGGTTATTCAAAGGAAATGTAAACACACATATTCTTATTTTCATGGGCTTATACACTAATTCAAATGTACCTAAGAATATTATTTCATTTTTTGCCAAGTCCGCTCCGTTAGATGCCACCTAATTTCATGCACTGCTCCATTCTTGTATTATGCTGACTATCCATCCTTCTAATAGTTTGTCACCAACCAACTAATCAATACATGCCTACTTTTGAGAAGTTTTATCTCTTAGAAATTAATACTAGGCTTGCGTAAGCAGCTAGGCAGCTGGTGTGTTTGTTGGTTGGTGTGTGCCTCAGTTGGTGTGTCTGTTGCAGGATGGATTAGTGTGTGTTTTTGTCTTACATTATGCCCTCCAAACTAATAATACAATTGATAATACAGATTCTTTTATAATAATACTAATTGACAATTATGCATGTAGTAATAGACAATAATCAATTTTAAGACACGAATAAGGTAATACAATTATTCTAGATTTATAGAGGATACCAAGGTATTCAAACCCAAGTTCTCATTCAGTTCCTATAGGTTCCCCAATAATGCTGACACCCATTACAAAGTCCCCAATCAGGTCCTCTCTCCCCAGAAAAGCTTTAAATCCGGGCGGGTTCTGTGTGTGTTTCTATCTCTCTCTGTCTAGCCAGCTGTCATACGTGTCTAATTGGTATCGCAACATGATCAGGTAGCCTCTGTCAGGACTAGGGAAGGACCCACGTGGTGCTTGTTGTAGGACAATAAGCCCAATCCCATTTCTACCCCTTACCCCTTCCCCTTACCCCTCCCCCTTGTTTTGAAGGGGGAGGGGGAAGTGGTAGAAATGGGATTGGGCCTAAGTCCACCGGAGTGCCCTTCCTGTGGCTGGGTGTCAGCTCTCAGGCACAGGGTGAGACCACGATGAAAGAGGCCAAATCAAACAACAAAACCTTCTTATGTGGTTGGCTGGAGGCACCTCAGGATTTAGTTAAATGGAAAACAAGATGCCAAACTCAACCTCAGGGACGGCACTGTCCTTGCTGGTGGTGTGAGCAATCAAACATATATGGGTTATGATTGGTTTCAAATGGGGCCATTGATACCATTTCTACTGACCTCTCCTGGAACCAGTTTCATCCAAACAGAAACCATGCACTGGGTGAACTATATTTGAGAAAGTGTAACCCTAACCCTATAGTGCAGTGTAATGGTACAAATGTACAACATTTGTATTGGGATTTGAAATTCCCACGACTACCGGCCAGCGGCAGTCGCTGAGTTCCCCTTGTAGCGGGGTTCCAGCCAGGAGAGGACTCTTACAGTCTGAGTTCCCCTTGTAGCGGGGTTCCAGCCAGG
>OLKM01000544.1:0-106376 GCA_900291075.1 Melanogrammus aeglefinus | reverse complement strand
CTGAACGCATTGAAAACTGCTTAAAACACCTCCTAATTTCTAAAATGGCATTTACGCAACTCTAAATAGCATTATGCACCTCTATAGAGTATGCCAATTTGTAGACGGAAGAGATTTTGTCCAACGTCGGAGAAGAGGAACAGAGAGAGACAGACAGGAGGAAAGACAGAAGAGAGAACAGAGCAGAGGATAAACAAAGATGAGGGAGGAACAGAGAGAGGACAGGACAGGAGGAAAGACAGAGAGAGGAGATGATGAGAGATGATAGAGCGAAAGAGCTGAGAAGGACAGACAAGAGAGAGGACAGAGAGGAGAGAGAGGGAGGAGAAGACAGAGAGGACAAACATAGCAAGGATGAAACGAGAGAGACAGGACAGGAGGAGAGACAGAGAGAGGAGGAAAGCAGAGAGAAGACAGACAGCGGAGGAGAGACAGAGAGAGGAGACCTGAGAGAGGACACGACAGAAGAGACCAGTGTGCAACCCACACGCTCACCAATTTGTTAAACTCTCTGTTCCAACACAGTTTTGAATAATATAAATACACACAGTTGTTCACTGCAAAATGTTCAGCTTCTTCTACTGTCATTTACACATTCATTATTTATGATCTACGTCTTACAATTGAAGTCGTCTTCTCATACACATCCGTACGTACTGGTATAGTTGTAGGACATTCTACAAGTAAATCAAACACATCTTCTGAATGTCTTTGGTATGTCCTGGTCCGCCTCCTATGCACACCTCTTTTTTACCATTACACGCTTGACACTATGGAGCATAATTGTATGTAGCACAATTCAAATGGAAGTGCAATTTTTCATTCAATAAGTCCATTCCATTATTCAATTGACAATTTCATTCAAGCGATTAATAATTCATTATTAATAATGAAATTTGAAAAATACGTTGTTCAAGGTGTATTTAAATATCAAGGGACAACTAAATACCCAATTCATTTAGGAAAAGCCATAAAAATAACATAACATAACATTTTGTCACCATTATTGAGTCCTTTATCAAACGGAAAAGTATAGCGCCCACGTGATTGCAAGGCATTCGCCAGCTCCGTGTGTTGCAAATTCAAAGACAATCAATCCGCAAGCCAACGCTTTGCAAGACAGATTTTGCAAAAGGAGAGTTGTGCAAAAGATTTTGCCAAGCGTAGCGTAAAAATATGTAAGTGGACGGCCGGGCGGATCTACCATCACGTCATCGTATTATTGTTGTCCCTGTTAATACGATCGTAGAGAATGTGCCGCAATGGAGATATTTTCGCTACGGCGGCGAAGTGTAGCATTATGCGGTGAAAATGTCAGCTTCTTCTATTGTCATTTCAACCATTCATTCATTGACTTGACTGTACAAGTCTGTAGCAATTTTTCAGCAGTCGAGGCTTGATCATACACCTTCGTTACGTACTGATATTTGGTATGACATCGGTGCTTTACAGTCAACACATCTCTGATGTCTATTGGGTATGTCCCAGATCAGCGCTTAGCGTAACACCTCTGTTTTTCCATTAGACTGATTGACTCCTGCACATAAATGTATCTAGCAAATCGAAAGAAAGTGCAATTGCTAATTCAATCAGTCATCCATTATGCCGTTGACAATTCATTATGCCGATAATGAAGGGAGTTGAAAATACGTTGTTCAAGGTGTATTTTAATATGGCAAAGTGACAATAAAATTGCTCAATTCATTTTAGGAAAAGCAATAAAAATAGAAGTATACATTTTGTCACATTTTTTGAGTGCCTTCATTCAAACGGAAAAGGTATAGCGCCCACGTTATTGCAATGCACTTCGCCACGCTCCGTGTGTTGCAAATTCAAATGACATTTCAATCCGCAAAACCGCTTTGCAAAAGAATTTGGCAAAATTTTTGCAAAAGATTTTGCAAAGCGTAAAAATATGGTTAAGTGGCGGCCAGGGCGGGATCTACATCACGTCATCGTATTTTGTTTCCTTGTTTATGATCGTAGGCTATGTGTCAGCAATGGAGGACATTTTCGCTACGCGGCGAAGTTTAGCATATGCTGTGGAGAACTAGCCTGGCTATTGCCAGACTAAACCCAATCGTAGATTGGAGTTGGTCTGGGGAAAACTGCCGCCAATTTCTTCAGCCCCAGAGGCGTGATCCAACGAGACGGCCTTGCCGTCTCCGTTGAGTCGAGGGATAGTTACAAAAATATTGGATGCGCACATAAGGTAACAATTGTTTTGTTCACCACATCATATGCCGAATTCCTAAACAAGGAAATGACAAGGACCAGGCCCAGACGCGATTGGCTGATACGCTTTGCAAAAATCTTTTACAAAACGTTTTGCAAAATGACGCAACCATCTCATCGAAATCTCACAAAATACGGTGGTCCCACCAAGGCCCATACCCTAGAGGGGGATCCAGTTCCAGGTGGTGCTTGGATTTTGCTTTGTTTTTGTTTATACCTATAAAAAATGTATTATGAGATAATACATTAAGATGTAGGTATTATTTAGTTAGTTATTGTTACAATATAAAATTAATGGCCAATAATAACTGTGTTATGAAACAGGTGGTGAAGAGCTTCAGACTGAAGCTACAGGTGGGTGACATGTCGGCATGGACTGACCCAGCGAGAGTGTGGCCATCATACACGTGACTGACATCAATAACCACGCCCCCCAGTTCAGACCCAGCATGGTAAGTTCCTACACCCGTCTTACACTTGTCTCCCTCTCTATCTGTCCTCCACTCAACCTGTCCTCTCTCTATCTGTCCTCCACCTCAACCTGTCCTCTCTCTCTCTCTGTCCACCACCTCCACCTGTCCATCACCTCCACCTGTCATTCACCTCCACCTGTCCTCCACCTCTACCTGTCCTCCTCCTCCGCCGGTCCTCCACCTCTATCTGTCCTCCCGCCTCCACCTGTCCTCCACCTCTATCTGTCCTCCACACCTCTACCGTCCTCCTCCATCTGTCCACTACCTCTACCTGTCCTCCTCCACCTCTCCTCCACCTCCACCTGTCATCCACCTCCACCTGTCGTCCAGCTCTTCTTCTCCCATATCCTCCACCTCTACCCATCCTCCTGCTGTTCCTGTATTCTGTATACTTTGAAGCTGTGGTGTTGGGTATTGTGTTTGTGTCTCATCCTTTGGTTCATATATTTTTCATTCTGATGTCCATGTTTTGGGTGTTGTGTTTCTAATGTGTTGCGTATTTGTGTTTGTTGTGTGTTACAGTACCACGTATCAGCGGTTGAAAACCAGGATGGGACTTCGAGCTGTGCCGGGTCAACGCGACAGACCGAGATGAGCCCGGCACCGGCAACTGGGAGATAAAGTACACCCTCACCCGCGGCAACCCCGGGGGGCACTTCGTGGTCCACACGGACCCGGTCAGCAACCAGGGCGTGTTGACGCTGGTGAAGGTACTGCGAGCTGAGGGATAACACATAATAGCAGGGAATGCCTTTTCGTTTTTTGCCAGGTTGTCAGAATGCTATCGATGACATCCACTTCGTCCCCCGCTATAACTTGTGTTGGCGATTAAATGCCTGGACGTGTGCCAAGGCCACAGAGTTTTAGGATATAATTATCCCAAGAGCTACAAATCAGTGTTCACGTGACATCCTTCACTACTCTCACTTTCATTCATACATATGAAGAGCTCTTTCCAAAACGCTATAAAATCCATTTGAATAGTTTACAGGAAAATGTTTTTTTTACCTAGACCACATATTTTGTTAATATTCAATTTATCCTGTTAACATGCTTTGTTGACTCAGTCTGAACATGTTGTACAATGATTTTTTAATCCAACAGCACATTAAAAAATACATTTCCTGTAAACTATTCAAATGGATTTATAGCGTTTTGGAAAGAGCTCCTCATATGTGAATACTACTTTCACTGTATTTTTGAAGTTATCTGTATTTTTTTAAAAATACATATAGCTTAAAGCTACAAATATTATATTGTGTTTTAATGGTCAGACTTAAAAGTGCGTTATGTAACAATATGACACCAAGCGGTCAAAGTGGGTACTGCATTATAAATCCCACTGCCTCCTCCTCCCCAGACTGTAAGCTCATGCTGGTTGCCATGTTGAGAACACAGAACCAACAAGAGCAAAGATGGACTGAGTGCAGCATCATTTTCTCTGAGAGACAAGCACAGTCATTCTATGTTGACAATGACAAGGGGAACAAGTTCTTTGCAAATTATAAACCATCCATGTCAAACTGACCTGGGTTTTATCCAAGCTCTGGTCATGACGTTTTTTTGAACCAGCACAAAGCTATTTAGGTTGCTTAGAATCTAGTTAAATTTATTTAAAAAATGTTTGACATTACCTTCATCTCTGATGACATATAATGTTCAATGGTAATTACTTTTATAGCGTATAGCTCCATTATCTTGTATGATATGAAATAGATAATTGTATTTAATAGGTGCCAATAGTTGATTTTATCTAATCATTCATATATTATTTGTGCTTTCTCTGCATAGCCTCTGGACTTTGAGAGCCAATCAGAATACACCCTCGTTCTTACTGTGGCTAATCGGAACCTGCTCAGCTCCAAGGCCCCAAACGTTCCTGTGAGCAGCGCTACAGGTGGTGGTGACAGTGGTGAATGAAAATGAGGCACCGCGCTTCAGAGAAGACCCCATCCAGATCCTGGTCCCAGAGTCCGTGGTGCCAGGGACCATCCTGAAGACCAACCTGGCCTATGACCCTGACCAGACGGGACTGAGGTACCACCCAGGCTGTTGGTCTCAAAGGGCTTCAAGGGCAGCACATTACATCATAAGCCCTCTAAAGGACAAGGGAAAACTCTAGAAAAAAATCTGTTTCTAACTAAAGTGTCCACAGTCTACTTGTAGACATTCTAGGAAATATAGCTTAACCCTTTCCTTCTTCTAAGATACATGTAACCAAAACAATTGATTATTATGGATAAAATATTCAGAGAAATTATTCAACATATAAAGTAGTAATAGTAAAACATAAAACAAACTTTACATACTTATTGTGCTCATAAGTTTGTTGAAATATATGTTTTACTATTAAAGTTTTTCTCAGTTGCTTTGGTACATTTCTCGGATCAGAATTGAAATTCTCAAAACTATCTGTTCAATCTTCATTGTGTCACTTGTGCACATCAAAGAATCTGTTTCTCATTTATTTCAACAAATTGGCAAATGCTTTGGTACATTCATGCAAATGATTACGTACATATTCTCTCTCTTTCCTACATTATCAATTGCTTATGTCATGTTGGTCAAAATGTATTGTAATGTGTCTCTATTGAATAGTCTCACCCCCACAACATTTAGGCATTAGTTCATTGCATAAGTCTTTACATGCAAAATGGTTGAACAAGTGGTCATAATATGTCAAGCATATTTCTATACATTTCAGTTAGACTTTTTTCTAAATCTGTCCTGAATTGTTAAACTGCTACCAGGTGAATCTTGACTTACTCTAAAGAAGGGAAATGTGTTAAGTGTTAGATCAACCAACGATCAACCAGTTTACTGGAATAGCTCAAAGATGCATATCATGAACCATGAACTGGCAAGTATATATATAGCTGGACCACAACACAATCTTACATTGTCTGACAATGGGAGGACAAGGAATTGGACGGGGTCAACAGCCAGAGAGAAGAAGAAGAGGAAGAGGAGTGAGGCTCCTTGAGAATGAGAATTTGTGGCCCAACAAACAGGAACGTTAGCCTGGCTCCGCCCGCCTAAGTACTTCCGCTCAATTTTAATTACCCTTCAGTACTACGCCTGGGTCTGCGGTATGTTAGTGGGTTTTCTCCGTCCAAATTTTCGGCGTCCAATCAGCGGAACAGAGGAAGTGGCTGAGAACAATGACATTAAAGTCAGCTCTCGTTGACGGACATCTTCACGCAGTGTTTGGTTTGTTTACAGCCTGCGCGCAACGTGATTCCCGGCCAAAAGTTAGCGATTGGTTATGGTAGATCCAGAGTGGCCAATAGTAGAGATCCAATAGTTTTAAACTTCAACAGACACCCGCCTTCAAGTGAGTTAACGTTTGTCAATTGAGTAGGTCCAGACTCTGTGCAAATGAAACGAAGTACGAGAGTCTGGTAGGACCAGGCTACAGGAACGTCAGGAGGTGTAGGAAGACTGCACTGTAATTCCTACAGCAATGCATGTAAAGTTACCATATGGAGATTGTCCTATGTTCACATTTCTAGCAATGACATTGTCAACAAATTACAGTACAAACAGTCAAAGCATAAATGTGAATCTTGTCCAGTCTCTTGTACTCAATCTCCCACATACACTAAAGTGTAACTTACAATTTACAATAACTGTCCTCAAAACTCTAGCCATAGTTTACATCAGAACATCCCTCCAGAGTACACTTTCATATTGACATGACTAAGGAATTTGACTGTCTTATCCGTACACAAGGACTTGTCATTCTGATCGCACTGACATGTTCATTGACACATATCTTTTGAGAGATGAACTAAGGATTCTGAACAAGCCACTGGCTTTTGCAGGTAATCCATGGTGTTTTGCTATTTGTACTAATTGTTTTGAGAAATGCATTTACTGGTTTCTATATGTTGAGGATGATTCGAGAAATGTACCGAAGCGACTGAGGAAAAACTGTTAAATCATGGTCACATGTATATGAATGAAAGAACTGTTTTCAGATATGACATCATCAGAGATCCTGAGAGGTGGTTGGAGATCAATAAAGTGACCGGTGACATCATCGCCAGGAGACCGTTCAACATCCGATCAACCTACCTCAGGAACGGCGTCTACAACGCTGTTATAAGGGCAACAGGTTTGTGGAACCCATTCATGATATTATATCCGGTGGTTCACTCTTGTTTACATGATTTTCATATTTGTTGAACACTACAAACAAGGTTAAGTTATTTATTTTTGTTTAAATGTTTTTTTACTGCTGCTACAAGCCGTGTGTGTTGAAATGTTTACTCTTGTTTAATGCTGTTTAACAACCACAAATGTTGTTTACGGTTCTCTCTCCTGCTGTTCAGGACTATAAACATGTTGTTTAAATGTTCTTTTACCGTAGATGCAGAAGGCATGACCACCAGCGCCCACCCTGCTCATCACGCTGAAGGAGACCAACGACTATCCCCCCCAGCTGGTCCCCCTCAGTGGCGCCGTGTGGTCACCACAGTCACCACCCCGACAGCGCCCTCCTGCTGACGGCCCTGGACGAGGACCTAGCCCCACACGCAGAGCCCTTCGCCTTTGAGCTGCCAGAACAGATGGCCCTCAATTGGACCATCGTCCCAGTCAACAGTGAGACCAGACACAAACCTTTTGCTCTTTATCTGCTAGCGTGGGATTGTCTCGTGGGTGGGTGGTTGTTTTACTAACCCAGTGGAAAGGTTCTGGGTTCAAATGTCTGCAGTCTGCCCAGCAGGCATCTTGGAGCAAGAGGCCCCTAACCCTTACCAGCTTCTTAATGATATGCATCTGTTACTGATTATTTTTATTCTAAGTGATTTGCCGTGAACACTGTATTCAATGTAGGCTAATTGAATACAAGCAACTGTTGAATGACTAACTAGTCACCTACTTGGTAAAACTCCCCACTGATTCTGCTCCTGAATTCCCCCCTCTATTCTGCTCCCCCCTCCCCCAGAGACCCACGCCCGGCTCCACTCCCTGGTGGAGCTGGAGTTGGGCCAGTACGCGGTGACCGTGCAGGTGATGGATGCCGGGTCCCCAGCCCTGGGCTCCTTTTCCCAGATCAATGTCACCGTCTGCGCCTGCGACTCCTTTTCCCAGTGCAGGTCAGAGACCGCAGCCATGTTGGGCTCCAGCGTGGGTATCAGCTTCATCGCTCTCATCATCGTCATGGCAGCCATCGCACTGCTGCTCGGTGAGTCACTGGGGAAAGTAGTGTTTATGAGCTTGTGCCCTTCTTCAAAAGAGCATTAAATTAGTAAAATACATTTCTCTTAGGCTAATGTTAGGCCTTTATATTATTAGTTGAAAAGGCAGAGCAAGTTGAGAACTTTGAACATTGCTGCACTGTGTGTGCTGCTGGAAATTACAATTGCTTTGTTATGAGAAATAAGAGACCTATGGGGTATATTACGAACCTCAATTAGTGGGTTAGCGAGGTATGTTGCGCTCAAGGACTGGGTTAGCTGACACAAAAGTCGCTCTCTTTTAGCGTCGCTGTATCACCATGGTGACTTATGCTGCCAACCAAACCTGGTCGGGAGGAGGTTATCAGCTAAGACTTTCGGGTTAGATCAGCTACTTAAAGTTAAGCACAGCTTCCTAGCCACTCCTTTGACAATAGCGTCACCTTATGTGGGTGTTCCCGTGGATCTCGGAGCCCGTATCGTACAGGGGTCTCTCTGGAGACAGAGGGCCCTATCTTGCATTCGGCGCAATTGACTTAATCACTGGCGCATGTGTCGTCGCTAGTTTGCAACTGGCGCAGAGCGTTCTTTTCCCTCCACCGCCACGCGTCGGTAAATTAGGGAATGATCTTGCGCCCCAAGGGGCAGCTCGGCAAAAGGGGAAGGCGTGCTTCTTCCCTGGTGATATTTTCACGTTTCAGAAACCATTTGCGCCACAAACCAGGAAATACCTGGTTTAAAGTCAGTGGCGCGTTGTTCAGTTGCTATTTTAAGGGTGCATGCATAATGTTGCTTGTGCACCTCGTGCATACACTTTGCTTCTCTCATGCCTAGCTAGCCACACATTCTTGGTAAATTATTTGGGAAAGAACAGCTGATACAGCGGTAATAAGTTGTACTTTTAAATCAATGCATCTGCAAACACCGTACAGCAAACACATATTTTCTTGACACAGACAATACGGCATAATGATAATGCGATGGTCATCATCATTTATTTAATGAACATAAACATAGAAAACCCTTACATTTGTGTCGCATCTTTTCGCCCGCCATCTTGCCTAGGATTTTTCATTATTTTATATTTTCTCGCAAGGCATTGCGGGAGCAAGTCACAACTGCAGCGTTGCAAGGCTGCCCATCGAAAAATCTCAATTTTGAGGGAATGTTAGCCCTCCCCCTCTCCCCTTAACCTACCTTAAAATGGCTTTCGGGACACAGCTCCCTGCTGCGTGAACACGCAACAGCGAGGCATAGGGCTGAGATTTTGCTTGGAGCAAAGAAACAGGATTTGGCCATAGTCTCATATTGCTTTTCTGTACTCCGGTGCTCTAGTCTCCTAGGACTCCATAGCCTGACTGTACTCTCAAAGTGTTCACTGTCCACTGCTTAGCTGTAGTCTTATACATCTCCCGTAGCATAACTGTAGTCAGAAAGTGTTCTCTGTATTCCAGTGCTTCTCCTGCTAGCGGTGGCTATCAACGGCTGCACCTCACGACGCCACCTGCAGAAGGAGAGCGCCCTGCTGGTTGGGGAGTCGCAGGAGGACGTGCGCGACAACGTATTCAACTACGACGAGCAGGGAGGGGGCGAGGAGGATGAAGTGAGGCTGAGCTTATACCTGCCGACCCCCAGAAACACAGCACATTAGTCTCCCCTACGTGAACTCACAGGATCATACTGGACCCTTCAGTAACCTTAGTCACACAAAAATCTGTAGCATATAGTTTATAATGTTTACATTGAATTTCTAGTGGTGACCCCCCTATGGAAAGAAGGAAAGCCTCTTCTGCTGTCGTCCGTAAGGTTTCTCCCTGCCCTTCACAAGGCTTAGGAATAGGCAGTGTCATATAATGTGGGGCTTGTGAACCCTTTTGACACAGAATCTGTGATTAAGGCCTATTTATACATTATAATTCTTAATCCTATCACTGTCTGTATTTTTGCTGTCACACCCTTAATAAAAAGACGACTATACTTAATTTAGAACCCATCATAGCTCCTCTGTTTAACAGATAAAGTGCAGTCCAACTGGTATAGGATCTCCACCATTATCCTCAGCTGTGTTCAACTGCCCCCCTCTCCTCCTAGAATGCCTACAGCCTGGACCTGCTGAGCCCCATCGACGCTCCTCACATCCCGGCCCCCTCCTTCTGCGTGGGCCCCCGGGGCAAGCAGCCACTCCGGAAGGACACTCCCCACAACCTCCCTTCCCCCACCTACCCCCGGCGACCCCCGGCTGA
This sequence comes from Melanogrammus aeglefinus, assembly GCA_900291075.1. NCBI lineage: Eukaryota > Metazoa > Chordata > Actinopteri > Gadiformes > Gadidae > Melanogrammus > Melanogrammus aeglefinus. The sequence goes on along the minus strand of OLKM01000544.1, from coordinate 96,242 downwards.
CCCCACCGACATTGAGGACTACATTAATGATGTAAGAGCTCTGAACACTAAACAGGGTCACGCTGTCACGCCATATAATGCAACCATACAATATTCTAGAAAATGGAAACTATTATTTTCAATGACAGCGCTCACATTCATTGCGCCACAATGTTACTTCCAGCACTGCCAAAATCTTGGTGCACCTCACAGCGGCATTCATTACCACATATGAATGAACACAGAACAAGTCCTCAAATCGAATCGCAGACTAGTTTTTCCTTTCTCCTACTACTGCACTCAGTGGCTTTGTCGGGCGTGAGCTTTCAATTTGTTTTAAGTAAAGATTTTTTTGATCTTTTTTTCTCCAAAGTAGCCTAGTAAAAAGAACGCCTACAGAGCTGTGTCATCAAGATATTAGAACATATCCTGGTTGTTGACTCCATCTTGTGTGCGGGCAGGGTCTGGAGGCGGCAGACCGCGACCCCAACGTGCCGCCCTACGACACGGCGCTGATCTACGACTATGAGGGCGAGGGCTCGCTGGCCGGGAGCCTCAGCTCCATCGCCTCTGGGTGCTCCGACGGCGACCAGGACTATGACTACCTCAACGACTGGGGCCCACGCTTCAAAAAACTGGCCAACATGTATGACCCACGCTAGCGGGACCCCCCCTAGACACAGACCCCCTAGACCTAATGGCTTGTTAATGGCTGATCAACATCTCACCTGACAGATAATAGGGACCCTTTAAAACACCTTTTAATATACGAACCAATGCTTTACGGATGGCTCTGGGAAGTGTTAAAAGCAGTGTTAGAGAAGCTAAAGGTGAATGCTGAGCCTAAATGAGTTTGGAACAAGGATTTGAGTTGCAGTGTTCATGTCTGAGGTTGTTCGACCTTGTGAATTGCATGACAATCACAGACCACACTGGATTAGGAAGCTTTTAAATGTGTAACTTTTTATATTATTATTTTGTAAGATACATGAGGTTTGATCATATTGATTTTGTTTTGAACTGTATTTTTCCAATTTTTTTGATCATTAATACTCCATCTATGAAAGTTTACAGCATCAGTCAAGTACTTTGGTTATTTTACTTCATAGTGGGTTTTTCTTGATATTTTCTCTTCGGAATAAATGTAATATTTTATTTGTCTGCACTGTTGATTTTAAATTTAAACTTTCAAAGTTTACAAATGAAACAAACATTACAGTCAGTTATTTTATTTCAAATACTTTTAAAATATTTTAAGCATTTTTACACAAATGTACACATCAGTCATCAGGAGCCGTTTTGAAGTCTGAATAAGTCTACAGTGGAAGTGTAGACTCGTCTTCTTCAACTCGCTATGCTTTTATTTCAGCCATACACATCGCTAGCTGAATTAATTCTGTAGGCTGTAGTTTCCAATTAATTAGTAGATCAAGAAATTTGGTTTAAAACATTGCTTTTTGTGTTTTCTGAAGCTCTGATCTACTTTTTTCAGCCTTTGGTAATGTCAAGCTCACACATAGGAACAGTGAAACAAAACCTTTTCATGCTTATATAAACACAATTGAACCCTTTGAGAATGCCAACTGATTTGTACTGGAAAAGAGCAAACAAATCAACCACAAAAGAAAATGGACACAGTCCGTTTCAGCCCACTGTACCACTGTATATTTGGCTAGCTTAGCTTAAGTCTAGCTGGGCTGTAGCTCAGCCTAGCATTAGCCTATCTAAGTTTAGCAAATCCTAGCTTAACCTAGCATATAGAGCCTTCTTGCAGCCAGAGGGCAAGTTGTGGGGCAGGTGTGGGTATGTCAAAGCAGCTCTGGGTCGGGGCCTTCCTGGGTATCCTTGCTTCGGGTAGGAGGCCTGGGCTCCTCCCCGGTGTCCTGCTTGTCCCACTCAGCCTCTATCCAGGTCTGGGGGGCTATCATCTTCTTGGGCCCATGGGGCGGCACGCCCAGCAGGGCTTCGATGTCCTCGTAGTTCACTACCTCCCGGTCCAAAAGTGCGTTTGCCAACTGGAATGTAGAAGAATTTGGTTCCCAAACTACAAAGCAGTTGTTGTCAAACAGAGTAATAGCACCGCCAAGTGGTAGCGTGAGGGCCGCATAAAAGCCAATTGCTAACAAGGGGAGTGGAAGAGAGAGTGAAAACTCACCAGTGTCAGCTTATCTCGGTTGTCCAGCAGCAGTTTCTCAGTTTGTCTGTAGGCTTTTGCTATCAACAGCTTGGCTTCCTGAGGATTAACATCACATAATAACTTATTTTGTGTTCAACAGTAATGCAGTACAACAACCAGTCAAATCCTGCTCCGACTTGATGACATCATCACTGCTCCATGTCTACTCGAAAGGGGTGTGTGTGAGCGTGAGAGAGTTGAGGTGCGTTCACGGTCCTGGTAATAATGAGACGCCTTGTCAATAATGATGCTCACGCTTAAGCGTGTTCCCGACAGCGACCGAACATGTGCATGTCGACTCGTGAATAGTTAAATCTTTTTGACTGAAATTGTTAACAATTGTCGGGTTCTTACCAATATGAAGAGATGCCCATATTGGTGACAATTTTGGCGGAAGCAGTGGTAAAGCTAATTGTCTCATACAGCATAGTAAACTAGGAACAGATATTTAAATAAGTAGACCTGACAGATTCCGATCATTCCTGAATCGATCGCTCTTCGATCATGGTAGGCAATATACTGTATATATATATGGCCTAAAGCACATTCTAATGTTAAGATATCAATTGCATAAGGCTTTCCCAGGCTATTAACCAATTAATAATAATTATGATATAATATGTTGGATCTAATGAGGTCGAAAACTAAAAAGTAGGTATTAATCAAGCATGCAAAATCAACGCTTTTCGGGATTCAGCAGTTATCGTCGCTAAACCCGTTTCGACTTGGAGCGAAGTCGGTGTTTCGCGCCCCCGCTTTATTGTTGAGCACTATTTGAAGACTTTGTACACAAATAAACTTTTGTACTGGAGAAACTATTCAAAAAGTAGCCCAGGCGGGTAAACAGACTAATAGCAAACGTCTTCAAAATATTGGATATCAGACATGTTTGACAGCCAACACCGGATATTGGAAATGTCCCGCTTGGTGTGTGTGTGTGTGTGTGTGTGTGTGTGTGTGTGTGTGTGTGTGTGTGTGTGTGTGTGTGTGTGTGTGTGTGTGTGTGTGTGTGTGTGTGTGTGTGTGTGTGTGTGTGTGTGTGTGTGTGTGTGTGTGTGTGTGTGTGTGTGTGTGTGACCAACGTGATCCATCTGCTGCTGTAGTCCCTGGCTGAAGGGTCTCCGTCCCGTTGCCCCCTGCTCCTCCCCCTCGGGGAAGGACACCTGGCCCACGCTGGGACACATCCCGTACTGCTTCACCATGGAGTAGGCCACGCGCGTCACCTTCCGCAGGTCATCCTGGGCTCCTGAGGACAGTGAGTGGGTAAAGACAACCGGAAAGTCTGGTCCAAATAATTGCAATTCGATTATTTCCCCAAATCGTTCAGGCCTAATACTGTTTTATTTTTTTAGTACCTTTATTATTGTAATAATAAAAGGCACTTGCATGCAAGACGGAGTAGACTACATCCGAGTGTAGGCTACAAACGCGATTAACTATTTACATGTGCAAAAACGCCAACATATCCTTTATTTTTCTGTGTGGGTCGCACATTTTACGTCATCAACACCTCTACCCAAGAATTGCCCCTGATACCACGATGCCGTACATGAAAATAAAACCCCCAATATGTTCAGGGTTTGAGATGGGACATTGGGGTGCGTAATCAAGACGGGATATTACCTCGGCCAGTGAAGACGCACGGCCAATGCCGGGGAAATGTTTAAAATAAGACGGGCGTATTTGGCAGTGTACAAACGCTTAAAGGTACCCTCTCACAAACTAGCATACTTTTGTTTTTTTACTCACTTGCACAAAACCCTACTCTCACACACACTACCATTCTCTCTTGTCTCACTCTCACATTATCCTCATCTCTTGTCTCTCTCACACAAGCTATCATAATCTCTCTCTCACACTATCATACTCACACAGACACAAGCAGCATGCTCTGTCCTTCCGCCCAAACATTACATGTATTTAGAGGATTCAATTAGATTAGAATAGAGTTTTACACACTTTAGAATCCAAGTGTAAAAAGTTTAGCAAATGCCGATTTGCGTAAGAGGGGAGTATGATACACAACATACTTCTTACACAAACACCACATACGCACAATTAGAGAACAGACTGCCTTCATTCAAAGATAATTTTCTAATATGGTAACCTGTGGGACAAATAAAGCTTTTGAAATTAAGTTAATTAATAAGAATACACTGGAAACATTTCAGAGCACTCGTACAATTCATGAAAAGAAAGTTTCACTTTGGAAATTAATCGAAGCAACAGCTTTATAGTTTTACACAATAAAAAATAAACATTCTTCGGCATCAGTGACCGTGGTGAAATAATACAATCTTATACCAAAAAGAATGGTGACAAGACAGCATTGTGATGCAAGGCCAGTATACAACAAATGGGAAGCAGTTCATTCATACAAAAAGGAAATACAATAGACAGACAGTACCTGTGGTGACCTTGTTGAAAGTGATGGCCTCAGAGGCTCTCCCCCCCAAAGCCATACACATCCTCTCAAACAGCTGCTCCTTGCTGAACAAGTACTGGTCCCGCGGTAGCATCTGGGCGAATCCCAGCGCAGCATTGGTTCGCGGTGCTATGGACACCTGCCACCGCAGAACACCTTTCACTATGTCGTTATGGATCACTTTTTTATAACCAACCAATTCTCCAAATGTATGCAGAACGTGTAGGTCAATTCAACACCAGGCCATATGATGTAGCTCATTACTTTAACTTTTTTGTCAACAAGGTAGATAGTTTAAGATGCATGCAATCACATGATGCCAATGTAACAGACAACATTTTTAAATGCATTATGAAGGATAAAATCTGTTGTTTTACATTTGAAATGGTTAACCAAGATACTGTATAGGAGATGTTGCTCTCTCTTTCAGGTGACACATCTCCTCGTGTAGATAACTTGGATGAAAAAATGTTTAAGATTGCAGCTAGGCTGCTTTCTGAACCAATAGGTCACATTTTGAATAGATGCCTACTTAGTGGTACCTTTCCAGAGCCATGGAAATAAATCTTGCCCTTACCTAAATGATTCTAATGCAGGTTTTACTGGACCCAGTTGTAGACCCATTAGTATTCTAGCTGTGCTGAGTACGATACTGGAGAAAATAACTTTTAATCAAATGTTTAATATTTCAGTAAAAATGGTCTTAAGCACAGCATGCTTACAGAGCAGGATACTCAACTAGTACTGCATTAGTACACATCAATGGTTAAAACATATGGTTAACAGGAAACTAGTTGGGACTGTGCCCTTGGCTTTTAATGCCGCTTTTGATGTCATTGACCACCACATTCTGATTGCTAAGCTGAAATGTTATGGGTTTTCATCTTTAGTTCTTAGATAAAGAGTCACCTCATTGTCCAGAACACAGGGAGTATTTTTTAATGGCAGTTTTTCTGCCAGTGGGAAGATGTCTTGCGGTGTTCCACAAGGGAGTTGCTTACAAAAAACATTGATGAATCCTATTTTGATCATCAGTAAGTGTGCTTGATTACTATCGGTTCCTATTGTTTGTTAGGCGTGGTTTCATTTATTCACCGTTCATTTTATTTGAATGAGTTCGTTGTTTATTGTTGTTTTGTATTATGGTTCATTTTGTTCTCATTTTATTGATAGTGTGATTTTGTAATATTGTTTGTTTTAATTGTTTTCGCTTTGTGTGTGGACCCCAGTAAAGTCTAGCAACCACTTTGTGGAGGCTAATGGTGATCCAAATAAAGAATAAAGAAAGAAAAACACATCTTGAATCAGTACATAAATGTACAGTGCAGAATGTGTATCTAATGTAGTGTAGTTTGTATTGTGCATCATGTGTATGTAAGTATGTGTATGTGTATTGTATAGTGCGTGTACCTTCATGACAGCCTCTGTGTGCTCCAGCAGCCAGCCAACCAAGGCGTGGCCAGACTCATGGAACGCTACGACCCTCTGCTCCTCCTTGGACAGGATTTTACTCTTCTTAACACTCCCTACACATGCACACACACACACAGGCTGTTTAAAGTCCAACAGGTTCACTGGAGAGGCCTGACTCCTGCCACTACAATCTGTATCACCCAGATACCATCTATAGTACCAATGAAGCCTTGTCCCTCCAGACCTCCTACCTGCTATGACCCGCTCCACAGCGTACTCAAAGTTAAAGGTATCGATGGACTTGTAGCCCTCTCTGGCGGCGTGGAGAGCAGCCTCATTGCAAATGTTGGCGATGTCCGCACCTGGGCGAGGAGACATGGGAAGGGTTGGAGAAGGGCAGAGGTTCCGTGGCGGCGGTCGGTGTACTGTTTGAGACGTCTAGTGTGGAGCTGTGTGGGGTGTGTTATTGATATCATGGGCTGGATAGTATACTCCATACTTAGGGTGTTTGACTTAACTCTGGGTTCAATCCCCAATACCCGCAATCTACCTGTAGGCCTTCATGAGCAAGGTACCCTTACCTCTACTGCTCATTGATGTCATGTCTTTTTTAAATCACTGCAAGTTTCTTTGGATAAAGCTAAACGACTAGATAGTTAATGCCGATGGTGAGTGTTGTACCGCTGAAGCCCGGGGTGAGCTCGGCCAGCCTCAGGGAGTAGACGTCAGCTGGCTGGGTCAACTTCAAGATCTTCAGGTGCTGCTCGTATATCTCCTTCCTCTCCTGGAAAAGAACAATCAGCAAACTAGAGATGATAACACAAACCATGCTGCTTCATCAACACTGCGTAAGGGTTTTATGGGGGGGCAGGACAGTGTAGCGGTTATGTTTTTCCTACCAGAAGGTTGTCGGGTCAATCCCCAAGGTCCTACCTGACACAAGGTTTATTCCTGTCCTACCTGTAGTGTGGGGAGGTCTCTGACGACATGTCTGTCCTACCTGTAGTGTGGGGAGGTCTCTGACGACGTGTCTGTCCTACCTGTAGTGTGTGGAGGTCTATGACGATGTGTCTGTCCTACCTGTAGTGTGTGGAGGATCTATGATGATGTGTCTGTCCTACCTGTAGTGTTGGGAGGTCTCTGACGATGTGTCTGTCCTACCTGTAGTGTGTGGAGGTCTATGAAGATGTGTCTGTCCTACCTGTAGTGTGGGGAGGTCTCTGGCGATGTGTCTGTCCTACCTGTAGTGTTGGGAGGTCTATGACGATGTGTCTGTCCTACCTGTAGTGTGGGGAGGTCTATGAAGATGTGTCTGTCGAGTCTGCCCGGCCTCAGCAGAGCGTTGTCCAGGATGTCTGCTCTGTTGGTGGACGCCAGGACGATCACGTGGTCAGTCGTTCCCATCCCTGGCGAAGAGGAGAAGTAGACAGAAGAGGAGAGCACTAAGCACCGGAAACATGTGTTGTGCTTGGCACCCTAATTAATTTGGCCATAGGCTCGTCATGTTCCCATCATGAGAGATCATTTCCGTATTCTGCTGGCGTTTGTAGAAGCTCCATATCTGGGGTATGCGTGTCTGTATGGAGAGTTGGTTTGTGTGTATACGCGTGTGTGAGATTGTCTCACCGTCCATCTCCACCAACAGCTGGTTTAGCGTCTGCTCTTCCTCCGTGTTGGAGAACCCCGACATGTTGGTGGAGCGTTTCTTCCCCACCGCATCAATTTCATCGATGTATACAATGCACGGGGCCCGTGCACGTGCCTCCTTAAACAGGCTCCTCACCCGGGCCGCTCCCAGTCCTACACGTCAAACACACGCACACAAGAACAGGAAGAAATCATTTATTTAGATAGAATATCAGATCTAAGATGGTGCCACAACGGCGATACTGTATGTCGTTGTTTTCCGAATTGAATTGTTGATTCCACTATGATTAATTCATGAGGGACGAGATACTAAATACCAGTGACTCAACAACAACTGATTTATGTCACAGATTTATTGCCTTAACTGTGGATTTACATTTTGGTCAAAGATACACCGTTTGGACAAGCAGTGAGGCGGCAAGAGAGAGGCAAGTGTGCCAAGGCTCTGTCACGCTATAAGGAGAGAGGACTATGAACACCTCTACTGGGAATACTCCTCCCGAATGTCAGCATTTGACCAAATGAGATGAATTGTGACCTCTTATCAGGGTAAACGGTGACTTCTCCGTCTTCTCTTTTGTGTTTTGCTGATTAGTGGCTGTGTGACAACATCGGACTCAGCTTTAAGCTCTGACGTGCAGAGCGCAGGAGATACATTTTGTATTTCCTGGAGACCGTTTTCACCCCCCGTGAATTCATTTATTTTGAATCTGCGGCCATTTACATCCCTCCGCAGGCTGACATGCATGAGGCTCAACACCCAGCTGCCCCCCACCCATATGAGAAGTGGAGAGCAGGAGGCGGGACTCGGCCGTGACTGTCCTCAGGGACTTCAACATGGGCCTAGTGTTTCCCATGATTGTCATGTGATTGTCCAGCTCTACACAGCCAACATTGAGACCTTCCTCAGCTCATCTGTATTCATTTCTTTATATTTAGGCCCAATGCCATTTCTACCCCTTACCCCTTCCCCCTCCCCCTTGTTTTGAAGAGGTAAGGGGAAGGGGGAAGGGGTAGAAATGGGATTGGGCCCAACTCTTATTTAAGTGTAAATGTGCTCCTACCCATTTCATAGACTCTAAGCCCTGTAATAACAAGCAATAAAATAAGGCTATAAAACAGCAAACCGTAGACCTTAAAAAAAATGGCCATCGAATCAGGTGAAAAGAAATGTGTGCTCTAACCACCTTAAAGTATTTCAAGTGTCCCTGCGTAACAGATGGAAGCTCCTTACCCCCGATGACCTCCACAAACTCAGAGCCCGCCATGGCCAGGAAGGGCACCTGGGCCTCGGTGGCCACAGCCTTGGCCAGCAGGGTCTTCCCACAGCCGGGGGGCCCCAGCAGCAGGGAGCCCTTGGGGACCTTGGCCCCCAGCTGGAGGTACCTGTCTGGGTTCTGACCCCACACACACACACACACACACACACACACACACACACACACACACACACACACACACACACACACACACACACACACACACACACACACACACACACACACACACACACACACACACACACACACACATTTGTACAAGTATAAATTGGAATCATGGCTTAAGCTTATCACAGTTAAAGGTCCAATGGCATGCTACTTTATGGATGCTTTAATATAGGTATTAGTGGGCGCCTAACACAGTATTTGAAGACATTCCCAAAATTCAGCCGTGGTGCAGAATAACAGCTACTACGAGCCAGTCGCACATTGAGCTTTCCCCAAACAACCTCGGAAGCGGGCAGCGTGCCTCCCGGTGGCGTCCAGCAGGGCTCCAGTGGGAGACAATCGCGGGCAACAATCCCTTTCTCCTCCATGTCGTGGTTCATGTACTTCAGGGAATCAAAGCCAAAGTTCCTTTCCGCCCCAATTCCTTCTCAACCATGGCTGAGATAACCCCCACTACCAGTCTCGTTGGGGAAATACCAGAGACGTCAGAGAACCCGACGTGTTGTGCCATAACACCAACAGCAGAACGGTTATCCAATTAACAAAGAAGTGTACAACCGTCGTAGCTCATTATCTCATTACCGGGCCAGATTCTCTGGGCGGGCAAAGAAGGGGAGGAAACATGTCCCCATATGAGGGCAGAGGCTGCGCAGGAGCAGGATAGCTCGTGCTCTCTTTACACCTAATGCCATATGGCTACTAGGGGACAATAGTCAGGCTAGGGGACCTCATATGAATGTTGTAAACCTCATAAAGTGAAATTTTCATGCCATGGGATCTTTAACTGAACTGTATTTGTGTAACCCTTATATTACATTACTTATATTACAGAGTATAATTCATTCATTAGTGATACAAGTCAGAAATTATGATTACAAACAATTATTGCAATGTCACAACTAAATCATGCTTTGAATGATTCTTCCTAAAACAAAAACATACCAGCAGAAAGAATATACCCAATGCCCAGAGACATCCCATAAATAAATGCCCCATCTTGCCCTGCCTTGAAAAGGACTCTCACCTTTAGGTAGTCAACAAACTCCTTCACCTCCATCTTGGCTTCATGCATGCCAGCCACATCCTTGAAGCTCACGCCTTTCCCGGATTTACCGTCCACAATGGTGAACTTCGCCATCTTCAGCTGATTCTGGTAATAGCATCCACAAAATACAATCTGTTATGTGGCTGTAAGGCAACATACATATCTGTTGACTTTCTCAAGAGGTTGGTGTGTCTACTCACGAAGGCGCTGAAGCCTCCCTCTCTGCCGCCCATGCCAGCAAGACGGAATAGGTACCAGAGGATCGCAACGGCAATGGCCGCCATGCCTAGGGCATAGAGCGCGCTGCCATGGAGAGAGGGGGTGTTAATATTAGTTTTGTCACAACGACAGGTAAGATGCTTACCACAGATTCTACTTGCCCCAGAGGAAGTACTACCACCACATGTGGATCGTCTAAGCAACAAGGGTTCTTGATATAATATATTCATATACCATTGATATAGTAATATAGCGATGGGATCTAATAATCTCAAACCAACTAATATCATAATACAATGAAATACTTCTACCATTTTTGATATACTTTGGTGCTTTCTCAAAGATATATACAGTATATATATTTTTAAATGTTGGCCGTCTCATCTAAAAGACTAAACATTAATTCAGCTATGTGTTGTTGTAGCAATGAAATGCCACCATATTAATATAGCCCCTTGGGACAAGGACCTCTTCTTACTTTCCGAAGAATCCGGTGCGTTTGTAGGACACTGGGATCCTGTCCTTATTGTCGATGTTGAGCTCTTTCTCCGCTGCTCTCAGTTTTTCCTCAAACTTGTCGATGTTGGCCACCTGCATGCGGTACATCAGGGCCAGCCTCTGCAAACACAAGACACACAAAAATGCTAACCCTACACAAGGGTCCTGCACGAATGCATAATGCGGCTAGCTCTGCAAAGATCTGCGTGGTTTCTGACACACAATGCAGATCATTGAGGACATGCTGTATGCAGAACTGTGTATGCAGCATGACAAAGATAAAATACATTTTTGAAAGAAATTTCCATTAAAGAGAAGGTAGGTGTTGCTCAAGGATAACCTAGAGATAGACATAGGATGGATAGTCTAGTGATGTCTAGTGGATATCACTAGACGAGTGTAAGTATTAAAACATTTGATGCCACACAGAGTGAGATCAGAGAGACGTACGGGCCTTCCGAAGATCACAGCCCCGGGGTGGAGATAGATCTCCACTATGTCGCTCTCCGGGACCACCTGAACGCGGGACACCTCCCCCTTGGCCAGCATCTCATGGACGAAATCGTTCCAGGAGATGTTTCCACCACTGGTGTTGATGGAGTTGAGCAGGCTCATGATGAGGGCGATGATGAAGAGAGTCCGCAGGCGCTCACGGTACATCTGGTCCTCCTGCTCACGACGCTTCTTCTCCTCTGGGGAGCGAGGGAGAAGGTAAGTGATACCGATTGGGAGAGAGAAGAGAGGGAGGAGCCGGAGGGGGTTGAAAAAAGTGAGTGTAATGGAGGGTGGGAGGGAGAGAAAGAAAGAGCAGGGGCCGTGAGAGATGACGACGGAGACATAGATGGGGAGAGAACTCTTCGTGTCAATGTAACGATGACATGCTGTAAAGGATAAAGGACTAAATGTTGTACCATCATCTTCTTCAGGCGTTTTCCCCTTCGGCCCATCACTTTTACTTTTCTCCTTCTTGGACTGGGATGTGCTAAAGAAGTGTGTGTCTGATATCAAAAAGAAATATGTCAGGGGATTCAGTGAGGATTATGTCTTCTCATTTTAGATTCGAGATCAATAGAGTATGGATGTTTTACCGAAAAGATTCATTGCACACACTGGATAGGTCAACAGGTGTTTCTTGAGCAGAATTCTGTTTATCTCCCCTAACCTTGGACTCAGCGGTCTGTAGGTTGTTTTCTATAGTTAAAGACAGAGTTTTAGCGGATTTCATGACAGTCATTGAAGGCATTTTTCTTCAAAGGTGCCTCACATGCAAAGGTTGATGCCATAATCACAGAGTAGATCGATAGACACAACACAACACAACACAGCTTACCTGGAGGGGTATAGGTTGGGGTCTAGTCTGAACCGAAATTAACCTTTGTAACCCTGGGTGCAGATGCTTTGTGTAGCTGTAGCATTTGAATAGCAGAGGGCTGGCATCACCACCAGTGTTCACGGACGTATGTTGTATAGTATTCCGTAAAGACAGTGTCCTCAGTAAGGTAGCAGCTGTGTTTTTTACACAAGCCCGCACGGCGCTGCAAAAGCAAAGCAGCCATGTTGATATCGGTCGTGTTATTCCAATGGTATAATTGGCGTCAAATGCATAGCTTGAAATCGTGTTTCGTCGTTGCAGGTTTATTTGCCTGTGTCCTAGCTGTTTGCTAGTTAAGTCACCGTGAGGGTACGTAGTTACACAAATACGTGCATTGCGTTTGCATTGCGCAAAGAACACAGGACTACAGCGTCCTATGTAAATACGACAACCTTAAAAACTATACATAATGAAACACTGATCAATTTCAGAACTTTAGAATCATATAATTATTATTTTCAAAAACGAGCATAGTATTCGTGATGTTTGTAAAATAGATTAAACTTTTCTGAACAACGTTATGAAACGTTGTTCAGTAACCTACTAGTTGCGGAAAACTGCGCATTAGAAGCGACACATTTTGTCGGCGTTATTTTATTGTCAAGTGATTCATGTGGTAATAACACAAAGCTTAAAATGTTATAATCACATGCTAAACGAAAACGAAAATATTTATAGATCAGTTTATCATTAAAAAACCATGCGTGAATTATATTGAACGTGTTTTTTTATTTTTCTTGAAATATTATTTAGATTGCCGTGGTGGTGGATTGATTTCTAAACAATCTTTTGAGCTGTTAGGATGGTTTTGTAATAAAACAGTTAATACGATTGGAACCCATAACAGTCACATCTAATTAACAATAAAATTTATCCCTTGTTATTAAAATGCCGCATGTGTATATGTATGTATATATGCGAATATGTATGTATATATGTATGCATGTGTATATATGTGTGTTTATGTGTATGTTGTGTGTGTGTGTGTGTGTGTGTGTGTGTGTGTGTGTGTGTGTGTGTGTGTGTGTGTGTGTGTGTGTGTGTGTGTGTGTGTGTGTGTGTGTGTGTGTGTGTGTGTGTCTGTGTGTGGATAGGCTACATATACGTGCAGATAGGTATGTGTGTGTTTATACTGTATGTGTGTCTGTGTGTATATATTTATATTTACTAGATCACTGGGCCACTTTTTCTCTTGGTTTAGATTGCATCTTTGTTTACGTTGCATTTCTGGAGCCACTTTACAATTTAAAATATACACTTTATACCGTCTACTTTTTGCCCAATTTGTTATTGTTTGTTCTGTTTATCTTGTCTTCTCCTTACTTTTAGCATTTCGTTTAGCATTTACCTTTAGCGTCGACAGAACTGTAGATTCCAAAATTGATTTTCACATCTGCCAAAAATGTCTACGTTCTGAAGCAGCACCACCACCAGAGTGAGCCAGTGTTGCATTTAATTCCATCAGATCGCAGATGCAGGGGAAAGTTGTTTTCGTATTATGAGTCTACATCTTTTCAATAGCACATATGATCTACTTCTACTACTACTACTACTACTACTACTACTACTACTACTACTACTACTACTACTACTACATACAAATAATAATCAAATATACGTGTGAAAAGCCAAACAATAATTTCAATTCAATAATATTCCAGAAATATATTCTCTTATTGGGTTGAAGCTTCGTTTCTTTTTCGGGCACTTTCGGGCACTTTCGGGCACTCTGGCGCTTGGCTGGTGAACTGGCATGTCCTGCTTTATATTAAAATTAACTGGACCTTCATTATGAGTTTTCATTATGTAGACTATACACAAAAATATCCACTGCATTTTCTTAATTCTAAGCGTTAATAAAGAGTTTATGCTGGTTGCAAATATTATTTAAACTTTAATTAAATGTATATATTTTTTCCCTTTTCTACGATTCACATTTCTCTGGTATCAATAAAACAAATAATAATGACTGCTAAACTAATACATAACTACTAAAACTACTACCATGACGACTACTACTACTACTACTACTACTATTATTAACAACATAACAACAACAACAACAACAACAACAACGAGATAATGAAAATATCAAACCTAATCGAAATACGTGTCATATCGTTCACATACCAAACAATCATGTAGTTTGATTGTTCCTCAAACTATAGCAATTAGTTTATTCTACTGCAATGTAAACTGTGTGTGCGCCGACGTAAGCCATGTTAGATCCATGTACACGCCTCATACATACATAAAAGTGGCCTTGGTTGGTCCAAAATGGTCGTTTTCAACAATGTGTACGCCCTCTCGTGCGCGCCAATCACATTCAGCGTCTTAGCTCTCGAAGAGTTTATAGTCCCCGCCCCCTTAGTCTCGCGGGAACACAAGACATCGTACTTGTAGTCTCGCGAAGTGACGTTTTGTACCGCGATACTACCCATCCCGATACTGAAGTCAAAGGCCGCTCGAGAACGTTCGCACGGGTCTGCAAGGGGATTAAATCGGAACATAATATGATATTTCGACGTATTTCGCCTCCAAACTAAGCCTTCGTTTTTTATTGGACATTTAACGGACTATGCTCGCTGGAGAAGCAATAATATTCGTGTTTGTATGCGCGTATCCTGGAAATATTTGAGTGTTGTTCTTCTTTAGCGCTAGCCGCGCAGGGAGTTCACTCCGATGTTTTTATTAATGAAACAAATGACGACGTTAACCAATGGGAACATCTAGCATCGGTCGGGAACACCTAAGGGCACTCTTGTAATAGTCTGATACTAAAATTTAAAGTCTGTGGAGCATCTGACGCAGGTAAGCAAACCATGGTCTTCATTACATTGCTAAATTGACCCTTGCTTACCCACAGGCATTGCATTCCAAGCGACGTAACCTTGGTGTAGCGACGGACTGGTGTAGTTGCTTTCTGCTTTTTGACAATATACACACACTTTTGGTTTAAACCATGCAGTGTTGTTTCGAGTGAGTTCATCACGTTAAATGTGGGTTGCTTTTGTTTTGGCTCGGTTGCTTATGCTAGCGAATCCACAGGTTGGTTGAGAGAGCTGCTACGTGATTATTGATGATTGCCTCTGGTCGGCCCTTTTTGTGTTTGGTGTGTTTGAAAAACTAATTGCGGGTAAACTGTTTGACTGGTATAGATACAATTTTGGGGCCACTAAGGTTGGTCCTGTTTTTTTTGTGTCGATTGCTGGTTTTTCTTCTAAGAACTACAATATTGAAGGTGTAGAGAAGCGCCCACGGCCGAAAACAAGATAACATGACCGCTTTATTAGCATCAACACTGACCGAAGCAGTATAGTTATGTGTTTCTCCACTATACTTGTGACTACAACCACAATAAATCAATAAGAGCAGTATTACACGACAGCAGAAAACACATTATTCACATCAGGGAGACTTATGCTATTATGGTGCCTGTATTATCACTGAACAACACGCATACGCCGCAGACCCCTTTTCCAATATGATCATGAAATACCAGTAGTGATGTTATGTTTAATTCCACCCCAGAGAGAAATATAAAATCCCTGGAAGATTAAAACCGGTTCCTCTGCACGTCCACATTATAACGGATTAGTTGCATCAGGAAGTGACATTATATAGCTATGCCCATCATCAACGTGTTCTGCAGGTAGGAAATCATTTCAAGTTACTCCGTATGGTTCTCCTCAGAGCTTCAACTACGAACACTCTGAACTCCGCTCTGGTCAGCACTTGAGAAAGCGGCGGCTTTGCTGCAGTGTTTGGTGCCGTGGCCACTACTGCAGTGTTTCCACTGGTGTTTTCTCTACGCGTACTGCTTGCTTGGGCGTTCACGTTGACTCCACTGCAGACGCAGCGATGCACAACACCAACGACGCAATAAACTGCTTTTCTGTAGCCTCCTCAACCTACTATAAATACCGTTAGGAAACACACCTAGTCATTAGGCAAGAGAGTGCTTTACACGTTGATTGCATTTTCTAATTGCGGTGTTCCAGGTTTATGGTCCAATTTTTTTTATAAACAAACCAAGGATGATTATGTACAGGGATTTGTATTTCACAGTTGATGGTTGTTCCTTAGTTTTTGGACGTGTAGCACTCAACTTCAGCCAGCTAACATTGCATTGCAACTCTAGTAAACAAAACGGTACAGATCCGAACCGGGATGAGTCACTACAGCGCGGTATATCAAGAGTAAATTGGTTCCCTTTCATCAGTCCTAGATACTCAGAAACGGAGTGATTTATTTTGCCTTGACCTCAGTTGTTGGATCCACAGCGTTTCTTTTTAATTGCTCTATCAACCTATAAGGAATTGGTAATTAATAGGAATAATTATCCAGAAGAAGTTAGGGTGTCCGATATTGCTCTTGGCTATTGCGTCATACTTCTGTGCTCTGATAGTGTGGTTAACGTTTGAATCAGGGTGACCCAGCAGACATAGCTATTTGTGTTTGACCAATGAATGAATGACACCAGGCCTTGTGGCTCTAACAGGAAATAAGGTCTTAGTGGGGTCAAGGGGGTTAGCCACTTTGTTGTGATCCGGGTCTCCTCCTGATTCTTGTGTTTACCAGGGACGCTATGGTATAGGGGTATCCTGTCCCACACATAGGCGCCAGTGGTCAGGGCACTGACTGTTGATGTGGTCTCCCAGATGACCAGCCTTTCCTCCTTATTGCACAAAGACCTGGATCCTCTTCCCAGTCCTGAGCACACTAGTGTCATGCGCCCATGATGATGCATCATGGAAACTTTCTTTGGCTCCACAAAGCTCAGGGTGCTGATTGTGTTTGCTTCTTCCTGTTGGCCTGGTGGCTGTCTTCCTACTTCCTGTCAGTATGCCGGTACAGTCTTCCTCTGTTTGTCTCTGGGGCTACCGTTTTAGCTACTGTCTGTCTCACACTCTCCCCTGGTAATGGGTCTGGAATTTATATGGGTAGTGCAGATAATTGTAAACTCCTTGGATGGGTTTCGGGGACTGCTGTGTTTGTTTACAACTCCCAAATGTTGTGCCTTCAGGGCAGATTCCTCCTCATTCGTCAAATGGTTGTATTTTTACCCTCTCTCGCCTCTGAGAAAAAACCTTCATCAGATCTTTCAGAGAACCATGTCTTGATTGAGTACCATCAAACTGATTATGTATATAGATAGATAGATATCCTGATATGCCTTAGAAGGCTGAATCTCCCATCTGCCAATGTAAATAATTAAGGTTGACCCGTGTTTGGTGTCGCCAAGGTAACCAGGTCTGAGAGGGACCTCCCACTCTCCCTCAGAGAGAGGGAGGGGCTGTGAAGCTCTGTGGTTCTTTTGGTAAACAAGCATGGCGGCTCCCTCCTTCCTTATCTCCCTCTGTATTTCTTTCCTCAATCGTTGTCAAATTTACTGTGCTATACCACAATCTCACCAAACATCCTCGTACCATGTGGGCCCTCTCCCCTAGTACCTCTAAGCCAAACAGAACAAAATGGCAGGCTCAAGTTGAGCTGTCTATGGGGATGGTGGAGCTTCATTTAGGGACTTGAAGACTTCTCATCTCCCCTAGTGCCTGCAATTGTTCAACGGCAGTAATCTTTATATTATTTCATTTTACCGTCACTGTGGCTCCACTGCATCAAAGGAAAGAATAACTTGGGCTGGATACAGATTTTTTTTTCCTCCCAGAAATGTAACTGCTTTCACTTTGATCTCGTTGATAGCATCACTACACATGGAAAGTAAATGCATTATCTGCTTTCATTTTTTGAAGATGGTGGCCGACTAATATTTCAATAGATGGGAAGAATTTTATGTTCCATTCCAGTAGGCTGTGTGGGTTGTATTTTGATGTTATTGCCAAACTTTCACATTCTGCCAATTCAGAGACTCCAGCTGCTGTTTTGATTGGTTGTCTTGAGTATTAAAAAGCTCTCTCAAAGAACCATGGTATCAGCAGTTATCCGCGGTTAACTGGCCAGACAGTGTAGCCGACGGGAGAACCTTGTTAATGCCCGTGTCACTGTTGCGCAATTGTTCTGGTCTGCGGTCGCTGTTTCCAAAACCAGAATATCTGAGCAGTTCCTCTAAAATACCCCGCAACGCTCTGATGTATAAAAAATGAACTCTGAAGCTCACTCCTGATAGGCTGAGACATAACTTCATGTTTGACCCCCCTGCTCCAAAACAGCCGCAAGCATTACTTCCATACTTGTGCATGTGGAGAATAAACTGTAAGACGATGGGATGAGTGTGTCTGTGTGTGGTGGTGGTAGAGGGGCGGGGATTTGACCATGTGAGGGATGGGGGGGGAGGGGAGCTGGTCTGGCCAGGCTGCATCTCAAATCACCAGGGCCCTCTGGCCTCGCAAGCCTTTTGATGGGCCAGCTGCAGCCATTCAGACCAGCCATTTACATTGAAATGCAGGGACAGGAAGGGGGGAGCGTGGTGCCTCTGTGGTGGTTTGTGTGTGGGGTAAGAGGCTACCTAGCTGATAAAGACCAGAGGGAGCGGCGGTAAGGAGGGGGGTATGTGTTGCCGCAGGGCTCTGTGTTTCACACAAAGGCCATAAGCACCCTGCTATTTAACAACACCACTTCCACCACTCAGCTCTTTCTGAGCTCATAGTCTCGGTCCACACCGCTGATTCATCAGGGTTCGCGTTTGTCAAAGCAGCTCTTGAGCCGGCCCCTGCTGCCCTGTGCACGGCCACTGAAGGGCTCTCTGTCCTCTGTCCAGTGCCGTTTCTAAGCTATAAAGCTTTTGGATGAAAACCTTTTTTATGCAGCACCTCTCCCTTGTTTTCAACTCGGTTTACAACACCATAGCAACAACTCTATCGCGATGGCTACAACAAGCATTGATTAAAGGCCTTATTGTCTTGCAAGTACGGAAAAGAAAAACAAAATTAAGACTTGTGTGTGATTCTCTGACATAATCAAGTATAAAAAAAAGGAGCATTATTTGATGGAATTTGCAGAGTCATTGTAGTGTCGCTGCCATCTTTAGCCTGCTTTATCTTTATTGCCTGTTTGTAATCTGATTCATGCAGGAACATTTAAGGAGTGGCTATTATAACTTGTATAAGAATTCAATTTTGGCACACCAATGTTGTCATTCAAGTGTAAATGTGTTTGTATGTAGGCATGTAAAAGAAAAAACAAGTCACACAGCCAAAGGCATCGAATCATTTCAAAAGGTTTATTTGAATCCCTGTGCCATTTGACTGGTAACATAGACCATTTGTGGAACTCATAAGTTGATCCATAGACACGCTGTGCTGGATCTAAAGGAGGCCAGTGTGTCTTTCCCTG
Source organism: Melanogrammus aeglefinus (assembly GCA_900291075.1). NCBI lineage: Eukaryota > Metazoa > Chordata > Actinopteri > Gadiformes > Gadidae > Melanogrammus > Melanogrammus aeglefinus. Next base: position 76,724 of record OLKM01000544.1, on the reverse strand, counting down.
AGTTGATCCAGCTTTCCAGGATGGCTCTTATCTCCTGTGAAATATGTTGGGGTGTAGGAGGAGGCGGGAGAGGAAGAGGAGGTTCCTGGTTTGGGGAATGGGGTATTCTCTCATGTGCAATGGGCTCTGGCGCTGCAGGCTTGAGGCCAGAGGTTAAGCCTTGTCAGGTACCATTGGGCCTCTTTTCAGGGTTATCTCATGGTCAGGATTGAGACTGCTTAAATCTCAAGTCCTGAGACTTAAGTCTCAAAGCAGTCAGGACTTTCATTTTATTTTAATTATTTTCCTTTCTTTTCATACTTGCTTACTCAGCTTTCTTTCCTTCTTCTCTTTGCTCCCCTCTTATTGCTGCCTGCCGGCTTGAACATAGCGTGGGAACCAGAGGAATCTGCAAGCTATGTTGTGTTTTCTGGCGCATCATGCGTCTGGGCCGTCTCTCGGTCAGACAGATTTCAAGCAGACCTGGCCTGGGTTGAGCTAATCACAACTGTTCCTCAGGGGGGCAAACTCATCACCTTTTGATGAAATTCACACTTTTTAACTCAAACTGGGCATCCACGTGAATTGTGTAAATCTGATCAAATATATATTGTTGGGAGGGGGTGGCGGTGGTCTACATCTCATCCAAAGTACTAGCAACTGAGAGACAAAGTAGGGCTGGTCATGACTTCACCCTCTGTCAGCTAAACTCTGCTGCTTGCGCCACTTCCAGGCAGTGCAGAGAACTGTTTAACAGTTTTCAGACGACCCTCCCCCCCTTTTTATTTTTGGAAGAAAAAATTGCTTTTGATTGACATAATCGTGTTTTCTACCCAAACTTTTTTTTGTTGATAATTCATTGCAAATAACATTTTAACACCATGTTGGTTAAATATTTTGGATTAATTTGTCACCAATTTAATAAACATTAGTGCAATGTTCAATGATTGACTTCTGAAATGAATTATTAATTGAATGAATGACAAATGAATACAGGATACCCTTTTTGCACAAAAATGCAATAATTAAACTGTGGTATGCTAAGTAGAAAAGATGGGTAGAAAAATAACCATCTGCTTTTAACCATACACATCTGACACATAAGAGCCTTGAAACAAACCTGACTGTGTTTGCAATAAGAACAGCAGTGCAAATGGGCCTTTTTTGCTGCACCTTGAACTAGGCCTATTCCTCACAGAGATCCCCTGCCTCGCTATGCTCACTGTCATCACTATCATGATGCTCAAAGAGCCCCTCCCCACAGAATGTCATCCTTGCTCCCCATCAAGGGCATTTGATACGCAGCCATTTTTCTCAATCCATGAATGATGATGCTCTCCGGTGAAATGGCATCCCATGCTTTGGAACATCCATGTACTGAGGCAGATGCAACAGCTGGCTTCTCTGAATTATCCAGTAGGCGTCAGCGAGTAATTGTCTGACAGGAGCCACTCTGTGTACCTCTTGCGCAGATTGTCCTCGACTGGCTTGACGACAAGTGCAACTGAGTTTTTGACGTGCTTCGTCAAGTGTCCACGGAATGCATCCAAAACAAGCATATTTCTCTCTCTTCTGCGGCGCGCTGCCGCCGCACTTCTTGAGCCTGGTCAACTATCAGTTCAGTGTCCATCCAGCCCTTTTCCTGGGTAACGAACGATAATGCTAGCTGGCATCGCCTCTTTTTGGTATAGTCTTGCATTTTCAAAATCACATATGGGGGGAGTTTTGGTTCTGTCTCTGATACATGCCAACACGTGATTTTTTTTTTTTTTCTACAATTTCCAGTAGATCGCACAAAAACTGATTCGTCCCCTTTCTTAGCAACAGTAACAGATGTTGCCATGTCAAAAAACACCAGTGTTTGATCTAGGGGTGTGCACGGGTACACGTGTAACCGGTTAGTAAATCATAACCGTTTAGGAAAAATCAGTAAACGAAAACCGAAAAAATAAATAAAATCATCGCCATTGTTTCAATGGGAATCGCGACGGTCCATACTTTCAACATAAAGTTTACATATTTATAATTCGAAATTCGTCCCAGCCTTTATACCACAGATACTCTAGGGTTCTATAAGCATATAACCGCGTTTTTCTGATTACAGTTTAATTGTAACGGTAAGCTGATAACATCGCTAAATTAACACCGAGCAACACACACAGAGATAAACATGGCTACCGGTCAAACAAATGTTCTTTTTGCGATCATCGTGCGTGCAGATCCGCCTTGTTGATAAGCAAATTATCTCCCTATACCCATGGCCAAATCCCCCTCCTTCTCCCGACACTAGAGGATAACGGTTGTGGATATCGGCCCAATTTTACTCATCGGACCGATGGCGATATGTTAAAAAACCGATATTAATGCGAATATATCGTGCATCCCTACTTTGCATACATAACGCCAACTTAAATCAACAGGGCACAGATTTCACAATGTTTAAATTGTAAATGATAATATAAACTTGTAAATAAGGTGTCTATAAAGTAGGGCTGTGCAATTAATCGAATTTCGATCGCGATATCGATTTTGGGGTCAAACGATCTCCAAACTCGTATAATCGAGTTGAAACGATTAATTTGACGGATGATGATTAATGACATAGAAACACGTATAAGTATCCAAAATAAAACTTTTTTCGTGTGTAAGTGTACTGTCTGCCACAACATTCTGAATCTAACATTTGATTTTTATAAAAACGTTTCATGAATACAATATAAGAGACGCGCATGCGAAAGCATTCAACGCGGCGAGAGGGAGTGACAATCAAACAGGCGTGCTGCATCAGGAAAGTAATGCGTTGGCAGAGGCGGGACATGCCAGTGAACCGCCAATCAGCAGCATCGGTCTACCGCTGCTGATTTGGCGGCTCACTGGCATGTCCCGCCTCCTGCCAACGGCATACTTCCTGATGCAGCACACCTGTTTGATTGTACTCCCTCTCGCCGCGTTGAATGCTTTCGCATGCACTTACACACGAAAAAGGTTTTATTTTGGATACTTATACGTGTTTCTGTGTGATATTTGATGGTCTTAGTATATATATTTTATTCATGAAATGTTTTATAAAAATCAAATGTTATATTCAGAATGTTGTGGCAGTGCACTCAAACACAAAGAAAGTTAATTTTGGATACTTATACGTGTTTCTGTGATATTTGATTGTCTTAATATATATATTGTATTCATGAAATGTTTTATAAAAATCAAATGTCAGATTCAGAATGTTGTGGCAGACAGTACACTTACACACGAAAAAGGTTTTATTTTGGATACTTATACGTGTTTCTATGTCATAATTGATTGTGATAAAAAATGCATGTTTTCAAACTCAAAAATAATCGTTTGAATAATCGTGATATCAATATTGACCAAAATAATCGTGATTATGATTTTTCCCATAATCGAGCAGCCCTACTATAAAGGATTACTAAAATAAATATGCCATCCAGAATGCAACAGAATCAGAACAATTCAATGCAGGACTATGCAGAAGTGGCATTGCCTTAGTGCCTATCTATTTAGGGCTCCCTGTCCGACTTAGTGTCGTACAGGGAGCCCTGTACGATGACGTTTTGCATACAGCGCAGGTAATGCCCCTTTGGAAAAATTATTCCGTGAGGGGTCAACATTAGGGTTGCCACGGTGTGGACATTTTCACACCAAGTAATACACTCGTGTCAACACCGGTGTATATACTTTGAAACTAGGTCAACTGCCATCTTCTCCGTCAACTCTCCTTCTCACACTCAGCTCAGCGACAGCGTCTGGCAGCGCGCCAATTCTCGGTGACAGCGTCTTATAACGTTCTATATATATAATAGTATAATATAATTGTATGTATAATATTACGGCAAAAACGTGTGTGTGCCTCCGTATGGCCGTAGCGCGGGGGAGCTCTCGTAGGGATTGGGCTTCGCAGGGTTTTGTTTACCGGCTTTGCTATGGTTACCGGTCTTGTGTGTTCCAACGGTTTATTAGGTAGCCTATCTATTAGGTTTGTATTTTTTTTTTTTACAAATATAAGCTCGATTTTCACAGCTTCGCTGCTGCTGTGTGTGTGTGTGTGTGTGTGTGTGTGTGTGTGTGTGTGTGTGTGTGTGTGTGTGTGTGTGTGTGTGTGTGTGTGTGTGTGTGTGTGTGTGTATTTGAAGTGTTACCTCCAGCTGCTGCCACCTTCATGTTGCAGAGTTTGCAATATTGCCTCGTTTATTTGTGTCCTCCGGTTTCTGATTTTCGTTAAATCCAAAATGTTTCCAAATAGGCGCCTTTGCCTTAAACTTAGAAACAAGGTCAACCGCCATAATCTTCTCCGTCAACTCACACTCTGTGACAAGTGTCCGGAAGCGCGCCAATTCTCGGTGTGCCAATTCTCTTCCGCACAGAGCAGAACTGTGGCCTATTTTACACATTTTTATTTTTTTAACTATAATTAAGCCGAATAACTCGGTGTTGCCGTTGTGCAACAGCGAGTTATTGGTGTTGGCCTCAACACCGGTAACACCGGTAATACCGTATACTGCTGCAACCCTAGTTAACATACTTTTTGCCCAGTATGTTTACCATTTTCTTTCATTACTGACAGTGTTTATTGGAAACAAATGGAATGTGATTGCATTGGTGATCTTTGTGGCCTGGATGGATAGTGGATAGTATACGGTGTCACGCTGTACAAGCTCACTTTTATGGACATCTGTGTTGACGTGGGATAACTCGCGTATCCAGCCGATGCAACACTTTAAGCCTTCATGCGTTCGTCATACTCTATTTTGTGATGTTTTCAGTTGGCTGTATGAATTAGTTGTGTTGCCTTGTGGCGCTGCCGCAACTCTACTGCACTCTTTGCCCATATCCAAAATATTTCCAGATAACGGACGATGGTCCGTGACAAGGGACAAGCTCTTAGACTTCTTCTGTGTCAGAGATTTTAATTTTGTTTTTCTTTCAAAGTATTGGCCAAGCATTGTCAAGCCTGCCTCCAGTATACAAGGTTTCAGGCTTCGCGCAGCGGTGTACTTTGTGCTGGACTCGCGCAGACCGGATGTATAAATGAACGCTTTGCAGCGGAGCCAGAGGGTATACTGCATGGGCGGGGCATGCTTATTTTTCTTTTCTTTTTGTGCGGAGCATGCATTATTTTATAAGCAATTTGGGCAGGGAGCACACATTTTAAATATGATGCGATCGCATACATTTTAGGGTGGGAAGCCAATATCGCTATCGTGATAACATTTTGATTAATTGTGCAGCCCTGCTGTGGATCGTCACATACTTTACGTCAAGGCGGTTAACACACTAGCCGGTCTTGTACAGTTGTACGCAGCTTTTATTGGAAGTATAGCCTTCAACTTTTTAACAGGAAGTCAAAGTCCTGATATAAAAAACATAATTGAAGCAAATTAACAAGACATATTAAAAAATGCAAGTAAAACGTGCTCTCCAATGGGCACTTTGTAGATGGGTCTGGTAGTGGATGGTCACCACCCTCTGTGAATCACCCACTTTCGTCAGGAAGGCAGCGAAGGCACACACTAGGATTGATGCTGGCATATTGACTTCTATCGAGGACTATTGCACGTCACCTATTTGATATCAGAAAAGCTGCATTTCAATTATTGTATTGTCCGTCAATTTTCTTCGAACAAGCAGAACCAGGTCATAAAGACCAGAGAGTTTACTAACCAACAGCCATCAATAAACCCGGGTTTTGAGTTGAGTAGAGGTAAACACACAAACCTACCAAACCTTCCACGTTTGGAAGGTATGTGTGCGCTTCACACTGCATCTGTCACTCATTAATAGATATCATTCAGCCTCATTAAGCTTGTGCAGGTTAATTCAAAATATGTCAGAATCATGTTTATCATTTCTAACTTTATTACTGTTCAGTCATTTTAGCCTTTTATCGGTATTGACGTTTAGATATATTTCATTAGGAGCAGGTAAGGTAGACTTTTTAAATGGGGATTGAAACTTGAACCACTCGTCTGATAGGCAAACATCTTAACCACTAGACTAAGCGTCTCCATATTTCATTAATTTCATTTATAATAGGAGTATTGAGGGGGCTGATGTAGTGCTCTGAATGGGGTTTGGGGGGAGGCTAAGTGCTGAATGGCCAAATGCTGGCATGTGTTTATCCTGTTCCATCTGCAGGCAGTGGAAAAAAACATCTCCAGTTAGCCTGCACAGGGGCTTTCCCCTTTCAGTATGTGAAGGCGTGGAAAGCTAGCTCTTAAAAGTACAGGCTAGCTAGGCTAAGCCCTGGCAAAGCCACCTTTTAATGTTGTAGAAAGTCATATGCCTCGATATTTCTGACCTGATATCATTGTGTATGTGCATGTTTGTGTGTATGTTTTAGCGGAAAAAAAGGCGGGAATATGAAATGTCTGCGAATGGTAGACAAAACATTTTGCTCGCCATGGGAATTTTTGATAGTTTTCCCATATAATTTAACCATTTTCTGCACACTTGTTCGTGTGTGCTAATGGTGCCCGTTTGCATACCTTTGAGTTTTTCACAGTCCCAACTCTTTTTATAGAAGAAGCGGCAGTCAGCAGTGTAATCTATGGTGTGGATGTAGGACGGTGCTCGACTCGTTCTCATTACTAATACATGCACACACAAGCAGCACTCACTACACTGCCTTTTTTAAGGGAGACTTGGAGGGGAGAGTAAAGGGGCTTCGGCCAACAACTAACCCAAATGGTTCTCCATGTCTCAGGGCTATGTCGGTTCACACTGCAGGTGATTTATAAAAATGTTCATGTTATAACTGGGGGTGACTTGTGTACATGAGTAAATAAGCTTCAAGCAAACCACAGACTATTACAAAATATTTTGTAGTCAAAAATAATATATATTATGTTGAAAGGGTCAGTGATATGGGCAAATATGGTTCAGCTAACCTAATTGAACTATACTGGTCTTTTGTTATTTAAAGCAACAAACACTGTCATTTGGGGGCAACTACACACAACGGTAAGCATGAGTGGTACAGTAAAGACGAGTCTTTGTTAGCTTATTTGACAGAATTCAACGAATTCTCATGGCTATTATCATGACCATGGGAGGAACATGTGCAGACGATGTATTTTATTTTTGAGAAATAAGCTATATGGTGTCAGAAATAACTCGAGTCATGTGACTCGAGTCCCCCATGTCTGCTTATTAGCTTATCTTCTATCTAGGCTAGCTATATATCGCTCATTTTTTAGAACGGTGAACTTAACTCTTATATTGTGACACGTCCATCTTTTCTCCCTCATAGCCGCGCAGGCTACATTACAGCTTTGTTAATATTCTATGTAGGTCCTAATTAGAGGCAAGTCTCAAGGCTTGTGAATTTTTGACACGCAGTTGCTTGTTATTACTGTTTAATGTTTCCCCTTGGAAGCAAATTCTTCTTCCAATAAACATTTCCAAGTCAAATGCTAACGTTGGGTCATATTTCACCTGAAAATCCCAGTGATAAAAATATATATGCAAGACGACTAACATATAGTGCCCTAGTTATTGATATACAAACATTATTCAAATGTTCATACTTTCGAATCTGTGTGTGTTTGGAAGCATTTAGGCTGCATTGCAGCTTTTTTCATAACCAAGTCAAACTTGGAATGATGAGTGGATAAATATCAGTATTACGTCAATATCTCTATTTTTCAGTCTTCTAATTTTCCGCTGTAGTCGCAGCTCCCTCTTGTGAGCAATTGGTTCCCTCGAGCATGTTTTCTTTCCACTAAGCAGCAAATGGGCAGTGTTCACAGCTCATTCGATTGTTTGAATTTTAACGTTATGAATGACGCTTCAAACTATTTGGTCCTGTCCTAGATTGCACCCAAGACCACATGGAAACATTGTTCCAATCAACTTATTGAATTCTCAAATGCTTGCTGGAAAATATTTAGGAATTAAATTATTGTTTTTTAAATCAAATATGTAATTCTTAATAAATATTGGCATCAGTAGTTTTAATTATATATTCTAAAATGATAACTAAATTTCCTGTTTCTTTGTTACATTTAAACACATCATCGTATCCTAATAGTCACTTTACTTAGCCAACACATTATCACGCAGCACGTCTGAAACTTTATTTACTTTTTAATGTAACTAGCTTGTATGCAGCTGATTACAACACAGATTTTGTACGACTCGAGGGACACAACATTACATTGGACCTACGGGACAAAAAAAAAGATTTACTGGACTCGATCGTGGTGTCGATAAGCCCCAAAGTTAATGATTTTCGGGTTTTGAAAAAAGTCGAACAGGGTCCTAGATAGAACCGGGTTTCGATTCCCATCCCTAGTTATTACATTATCAAACAACACTGGCTGCTAACAATAGCTTGAATTTAGGCTTGTAATAACATTTGTGAACAAATAAGGTAGCATTTGTTTTTTTCTTTTGCGTTTGCTAGCATAGAGTAACCAAGTGGTTACTAAAGGGGCAACCATAGCCCCATTATGATTGCCAGTTTACCAAATCTTTGCCAAGGGCTACCAAGCAGCTGTCAGTGTGAAGCCGTGCGTGTAGTGCTTAGTCTGTCATTTTAATAGGCTTGTTACAGCAGTGTCTTGCTCCATCTGGTTATTGTTCTTCCAACAATCCAACGTCATGAATTGTTGATCTCCTTTTTCATGTTGGATGTGTATGAAATGCGAGCCCTGTTTTTCCACTGCCGTGCTGCATTGCAGATATTCTGCAATTGTGGACTAAAGAAATTTGCTCAATTACCACACACACACACACACACACACACACACACACTATCCAGGGTACCCGTTAAGTCTTAAAATTATTAAATTTCTTTTCCCAAATTATGGACATTTGAAGCATTGAATTTCATTTTGAAAGTCTTGATCTATAATTTTTCCATTGATGTCCTTTTTCTTTAAAAAAAAACATTATCACTAAATTTAATCTTATATCCTAACGTACCGTAAATCAAATATTCTGTGTAATTTCCACGAAGCGAAACAGTCTAGAAGCTTTGCTCCTAATACCAATTCATACTTGCAGTAGTGTTGTCAAAAATATCTATTCGGAATTTTTGCTTCGTTATCATTCTCTTCATTGTCAATACACAAATACCAGCTGCATTTTTCTCAATCTCTTCTCTCGGACAGCGCCCACATACCCCCGCCTCCTCTCACTCACTCGCGGTCTCTGGCAGTGCACTAGTCTCAATTGCTCTGTGTGACGTGTTGGCTAAAGGTTAGCCAACACAGCTAGCATGTCAAGTGCAGAACCTCCGGGCCTGGTTTTGGTAGAGAAAGAAACGGCAGGGGTGCTGTTCAGAAGGACTTTGGCTTTGAGGCAAATTAACAAGGAAAGTCAAAAGTCCTCCCCAGACCAACGTCTGGCAAGAGCCAGGCTAATGTTTACCTATTTGCAAGAACAAGGTTTTGGGTTTCATAACTGCCCATGCACAGCAACGAAATTTGACCTTCACAAACTATGCATTATATGAAAGCTGAGCATCCAGCTTGGACTGTTTCCAAGCTGTACAAAACATATTACTCTGACTAAAACTCAAATAAAAAATCAAGAACAATCCTCCCACTCTTTTTCGTTGTTTTTGTCCTCAAAGTAGAGTTTGATCATATAAAACCACTAGGGGTGGAATCTTTTACTATCTCACAATTCGATTCCGATTTTTGGGGCTACGATTCGATATCGATTTTCGATTCAAAACGATTTGATTCATAATGATTTCTGCTTCAATCTATAGGTGTGCAAAGGATCCTCATGATCTGCCCCAGTCTGCTTTGCAAGACATAATGAAAAATGAGACATTAAAGTGTCTTTTTCACATGCATTAAGTTTTAAAAATGTATCCATGCTTTGATGGAATTGTTGCATAAAAGCATTGCTTAAGTAACAAAAATAAAAGTCTATAAAAAAAAATAGTGCAGTTAAACATGCTGCCTTTTAAATTCTAAGGAAAGTGTCTTTTCCACTGTGTGTGGACCACAACTGCTACTCTAAGAAGCTAGCTATAAAATAAGTTGGAACAAAAATAAAGTGCTTCTGTATAATAAAAATGGTACAGTTGAACAAGATGCATTTTCATTTAACAGGAATGTTGCAGTACCAAAAATATCATGTGGAACACAACTGTTGCTCAAAACATTGTCTCAGTTGCTTTAAAAAAAACAAGTTGTAAAAAAAAAAAAGTTATGAAATTAAATCGATTTTGGGCCATTCTATATCGATTCTGAATCGTAGTAAATGAGAATCGCGATTCTTATATGAATAGATTTTTGGCACACCATTAGTAGATAATCCAGCGCGTGTCAAAATTGTACGATGCGATGTGTTTTTATTCATTTATCATTATTTCAGGTGGAAATGTAATGTTCCACTTATGCCGAGTTCTAGCTTTATCTACTCTAACCAAGTCTTTTTTAATTGTCTTTTCTGTGGTATCAAATGGTATAGAATATCGATATTTTTCAAGGTATTGTATCGAAGTTAGAAAATCCAGTATCCTGACGACACTACTTAGTCAGACAGTCATGTGACTAACGTGACGTAGCTTTGTGTGCACTACTGCGTCCTTGCAGGCCCCTTTGCGATCACATTAGCTATTTGTAGGGCTGCATGATTATGGAAAAAATCATAATGGCGATTATTTTGGTCAATATTGAAATCACGATTATTCAAACGATTATTTTTGACATTATTATTCATAATGTCTCTCAAAAAACACTGTCTTAAAAAAATACACAAAATGGTCAAAAAGAAAATGTTCAAATCTAAAATAGTGAACAGATATGTATCTGCACTTTTTTTATAACTTTATTTTTCTTTGAGGATAATGCACATACAATAGAAAAAAAGAAAAATTTAGTTCACCTAAGGCAGGGCACAATAAAGCCTAACATCTACAATCAAGACGGTTCTGCACTTTCAATAAACATTTAAGGAAAATAATATTTTTTTTTAGTTTTGATATCGTGTGACGCTGAAATAGAAATTGCGATCAAAATTTGATTAATTGGCCAGCCTTAGCTATTTGATTAACTCACTTTGTTTCCAACCATACATTTTTTTTAAAAGGGTGTGCATGTTTCCATTGTTAACTCCATTTACACTTTTCAAATCCCTTCACTTGATTTAAGCCATTTAACTTTTCTTTGCGTCTTAAACTATGTTGCTTAATTAAAACATATTTTCATTCTCACTTTGCACTACACTTTGCAATTGACTATTTATATATAACAGCATTTTTTTATGCATATAAACCCAAAAGAATAAAGAAAAAAAAGTAGTTCACCAACTACTTTATCTGAACAAAAGGGCCAATATTCCCAAATGCATCAAACATTTTGGTTGCCCTTGCAGCCAACATGAATGGAGTCTAGCAGTACACATTTGTTCATTTCTCTCAATTTGATTGAAGCTCTAAGTTACTCTAATTTTTGTGATTATCGTCAGGTTTATGTTACTGTTATGTCTGCTTTGTTACTCTGCTTTTGTTACTGCTGAGTTATGTGCTGGGAGCTCAGCATTCATTTGAGAGGTCTATTCAGAGAATAATTACAGGGGTCCTGTGTCCTGAAAGTTTTTAAGTTGGAATTGAGTGGCCCATTCACAGGACGCTCCTACTTTCACGGACTATATTAAATTGTGGAGGGTGTTTAAGTCAAGGCAACCTCAATAAATATAGTTAAAAAAACACAATATAAAATAATTCAACAATGCTTCCTATCAAACGATTGCACCCTATTAAAAAGTCCATCTCCTTGGTAAGACAATACCACAGCAGCATGCATCCAAACAATCCATAATGTTAACTAACGCACGTACGCACACACACACACACGTATGTACGTATGTAAGCACTCTGCAAGTAGTCCGGTCACTTATCAACCCCAGCGTGTCCGGTTGCTATGCGACGTCAACGTCTTTGGCGGACTATTTCTCTGCGAGTCAACACCATGAATGGTATATGTAAAAAGACACACCGTGTGGAGATATTGTTTCGTTTTGGCAAAGAGCCGTGTAATAAGCGGGATAATGTATAGAATGTCGCCGGTCATTATCAAAAATATTACCCTTCAGGACGAGCAAGACACCTCTGCTTCGTGTCGATGTCCAGTTCAAAGACATGATAATAATGGATTACCTTGTAATCAGAGCAGAATGGCAATTTTGTTACCATCATCTCCCATAAGGGAGACTTGTCCATGTACTTCCTGAAGATGAAAGTCTTCATGGATTGATACTCCTCTCTAGCCAGATTTAAATCCCATACATTCCTGAAAAGAGTAAAAGGAAAAACTTAGCTCAAGGGTTAAAGATCAAAGTAGATGTTTGAAATGTTGCTTTGTGTTATACTTTTTATATCTTTATGATTCAAAATCGTCACTAACCTTGTTAAGACAGAGGAGAAGTGGGCTAGCAGGAAGTCCAGCTCCTCTGCACCAGTTTGTCAGCTGATCTCGTTGCTCTGGCCAGGATTCATGACTGAATATCTTGAATGACTTCACTGCCTTTCCTGTAGCTGATGTAGACTCCTCATCTATCAAGGAAAAGAAAGACAGATTTGAGGGAAAGATGAATGTGTCATAATGATAGATTATCTTGTCTTCACAGATTTTATTTATAATTCTGTGCTTTCACTTATGAAGCAGACTGCTGAATCTTTGCTTCAAATGAAGCAGTGTATTTTGTGGTTGCTGTCACTGCTTGTTGCAGTTTAGGTGTGTTTGCCTTGGAGAGTCCTTCATTTCCCAGCCCAGCAACTTTACCTTTGATGGTGATCCCCTGAGTTCACACAATGTTCAACATTTAGACAAGAAAAAATATATAAAACTACAAAGCTGAAATTGACCACAAAAATAAAAAATTTATCACCTGATACTTGCGCTCACCCTCTTGTTGTCTTCTCTAGGCCTGAAGGTCTGCCAGTTATTCTGCCAGCCTACCAGCTGGCTTGAATCTCACTGACATGGCCTCAATATTGGAAATGAGATTGTCAATCCCATTCACAGCCTGTAAGACATTTTCCTTGTGAAAAACATGAAGGGGTAAAGCTACATTTAACTTGATTACAATTATTTGTAGCCTACTCTTTTAATAACGTTCAACTAGGGCTGCACAATATATTGAATTTTTATCACGATCACGATATTGGCGTCCCACGATGACGCGTGGTGTTCTCGCAATATTTTTTTAAAATAATGCATCCGCAAAAAAATAGAAAACAAAAGAAACGAGCCCCGCTTATGCAGTATATGCTCCACCTCCGCTGCAAAGCAAACCAAGCACTCCCTGTACACCTGTCTGTGACTGCGTGAGTCCATCCTGCAGACAGCGGTGCAAAGCCTGAAAAAGGGGGGGGGGGGGGTGGCCTGGCGGCAATTTGTCGCTGAGCACAGTGTGTGGCTCCTATCACTAGGGGGTGGTAGAAATTCTAAAGATTTATTTTCAATGAATAATCGTGACATCAATATTGATCAAAATAATCGTGATAATCATTTTGCCAATAATCGTGCAGCCCTAGTTCAACTATATTCTTCTTAACATGTCAATATTATAGAAACCCACAAAGCTTCCTTCTTCCATCATCTTCTTGACCTGCAAGACATAACCAATGAGTAACCACTAACAAAATATCATTTAAGTTATTTGTATGCCTCCCATATATGAAATAATTTCTTAATTAAATACAGACCTTCTTTGATCTCGCAGCAATATCAGCATTGGTGGATGATGCAGTCAACTGTTCCATGTGGTAAAATACTGCTGTGAACTGGCCAGGGTTCTGCAGATGTCCATCCTTTCCTCCAGGTTTCAGCAAGGTTTGCAGGGCCCGGTTCACATGTGGAAGCCAGTGTGTCCCATTGACCCTACCTGGTACTCAGGATGTCACGAGAACCGATACTTCTGTACCAAGTCGATGCGACAAATCTAAAAACGTGACGGTACTCATTTTTCTACAGTATCGTAGGTAGCTAAGGTACTAATGTTTTTTTTTTGTAATGTTAGTGTTTTTTATTATTATTCATGGCTACATTCCAGTGCCACTGTTTTTTTTTAATGTTCAAATGTTGTTTAATTAAAGAGTCTATGTTGAAGTACATTGGATATCAGGGCTGCAACTAACAATTATTTTAATAATCAATTAATGGGTTCATTATTTTTTCGATTAATCGATGAATCGGATAAAAAAAGAAACATTTGTAATTGCCGCATCTTTATTCAAAAACTGAACATTACGTCAAATTCACAGTGCAGGCGGAAGTGTAAAAACACCAGGTTATTGCTCCAATGTCCCGGAACTATTAAAAGTAATATTAAATGATAAAAACATAAATGAGATAGCACAAAAAAAAACATACAATGTATGATATACATTTATAAATATACAGTATAAGGGATGTCCAAGGTTAACGATAAGATCTTTAACCGGTAAATACTAACGGTTGAAAATAAATTAAATCATAATTTCTCTCAGATCGTTTTCACCAAAATCAAAATTATTTTTTGTGTTGCCTTTGAACACAGCAATCATATTACTGAGCCGACCTGAACACATCACATTTGACACTGTTTGCGACTTTTTTTTAATTAGCTCTATATCAACAGTGTTAAGATATGACCAAAATACAAGCTGTGGTCGCTCACGCTAAAGCTCGCTGTATTGCTTTTTTTTTAGTTTTTTACCATGGTATTGAATTGGGTATCGAGAATCGTGGAATTTCACTGGTATTGGTATTGACTACTAAATGTCTTGTATGTGACATCCCTACCTTGGTACATTGACACTCACACCCAACTCCTCTCCAAGTGCTCGTAGTTCTCTCACAGACTTGCAGCTGAAGTGTATGTCTTCCAAACCATGTTGAGGAGATTGTAGACATGATGGTATTTTTGGCCACCATGGTATTTTTCCTTTGCACAGATAGCATTGCCAGCTGCAGTCTACAATTAAAATGAATTTGACTTAAATTTAAACATGCATTGTTGAAGCTGCAACCCTATTTTTATTCTGAAGGTTCACATGTAACCCACCTATTTGGTAGGGTTGTAACGGTACACAAAAGTCACGGTTCGGTAAGTACCTCGGTTTTGAAGTCACGGTATGGTACAGGACGGTACGGTTCATAGTTAAGAGGAAAATTATGAATTGTTTTGACAAGCAGTTTTTTAAAATGGAGAATTGCCATAGATCAGCAGCAATGAAAACACCAATAAGCTTGTTTATGGCATTTGCATTTCTGAATTCCCAGACAGGGGTTGTTGAAATACTGTCATGAGCTGGGTTTGAACCGCTCGTTTTTTTTCGTAGCAACGGTGAAAGTAACACCTGGATGGTGCCTTTTCAAATGCGTGCATGTGAAAGGGCTGTACGTAGACAGGGAGAGCCCACTCCGTAGCTTACGTGCGCATCCAATATTTTGTAACTATCCGTCGACGCCATGGACCTATTGGTCAACGCAACTTAGACAGAAAGGGCTGTGATTGTGATTGCTCTAACAAAATCATTTCCGGAATCACTTCTCCGTTTTCACTTTGAACTAGTGTTGCCGCGGTATACGGTATTACCGGTGTTGAGGCCAACACCAATTACTCGGTGTCACACCGGAAACAGCTTTTTTTTTCCCAGTAATAAAAATTGTTTTCAGTAAAAATTATTATTAAAATAAAAAAAATCTATACAAACCCAATAGATAGGCTACCTATTAAACCGTTGGAACACACAAGACCGGTTGGCTGTGATATTATATATAAAATTATATTATACTATTTTATATATAGAACGTTATAAGACGCCGAGAATTGGCGAGCTGCCAGACGCTGTCACCAAGTGTGAGGAGAGTTGACAGAGAAGATGGAGGTTGACCTAGTTTCAAAGTTTATACTTGGTAATACTGGTGTTGACACGAGGGTATTACTCTGTGTGAAAATGTCCACACCGCGGCAACCCTACTTTGAACCTTGATTACTTTGTACATTGTTTACTTGTTTGCACCTTAAGGACCAATAAAACACCAAATAAGATTTGAAAAGCTTTGGAAGTTTATTAACAACACTGCTTACATGGTTTGTAGGCAACTTATAAGATCGATGGGGTTATATTATATAATGTTTTGTGCTACCGACGCTTCATATCCAGGTCAATTCACACACCTGTGAGTAAAGCATAGCTATAAACGGAGAGGAACTTCCTTAAAGTTGGAAATAAATTGGCAGATTTGCAGTTTGCGGTTCAATAGATCAGTGAAACATCGTTGCGATACAATTGACACCTCTAGCTAAATGTAGTAACCTAGAGAACCAGCTGCAACATTGATTTCACCCAAACGAGCGAACTGTGAAATGGATTGGCTTCTATGAGCTGTTGGCTTTTAGCCGCGAGTTAGGGACCGTCTGCAAAGTTCAAAACTGAAACCTGAAAATTTCAATAGCGTTGCCATTATTGACTGTAGAGCCCAAAAACGTTTTCCATAAAGGCATGGGCTCTTTATGATCTTACTGCAACCTTTAGTTTTGAAAAATATATCTCTACTTATTTTTAAGGAATTTCTTTTTAGAAAAAATGTCAATATACATTTTTTTAAGCAACAATTTCAGTAGTGTCTCCGTTATTCAGACCTTTTCGATTGTTGTAGTATTTGTGTTACGTGATGTCTGTTAAATAATTGTTTTAAAGATTATACTTGTATTATGTTCAATCTCTCTATTTCCCCTGCTCAGTCATTACTCAATGAGCATGTGCACAAATGTACACAGAAACCTCTCTGCAGGGTGCACTTTGCGAGCACACAAAAAATATTAAACATTTCGGCTCCGCTGCTGCAACTCCATCCTAGGGGAAACACTGCACATTAGCCACTAACAGTGGCCATTGTCTATCCTTCTCACACTCATTGGCCTGCTACAGATTCCGCATTCATTGACGCGCCCCTTCCACGTTTAACGGGAAAATAAATAAATAATGACCCCCAAATTTACTGGTCGCACATGCGTGACCGGATGTAAAATTCAGTCGCACTCTCAAATTTTGGTCGCAAAATGCTACCATTTGGTCGCAGTCTGGAGCTACTGATGTAGAAAGAGGCACAGAGGTGGAAGAGAGTGGGGTAGGCAGAGTGCTATTCAGTCTACTTGCACTCTAGTTGCAGAGTAAGTTCTGATGCGTGTGTGTGTCTTTTTTACTAGCTAGTAGGGGTGTTATGATTACGATATTATCGGCCGATATTTGCGTTTTTTACTTGTATCAGTATCGGCCGATTTTTTTTTCAACTTTTTTTTTTTTCTTCTGCATGATTTACAGACAGTTCAATAAATGTTAATTTTTTTAATTGAGACATTGTGACATTTGTTATCATCATTGTCATTTTTAGGATGTTAGTTGAGGGAGGCTTAGCCTGGAAATCCAGACCCACATCTAGAAAACTGTCTGGGAACGATTAATTAAAAATGGCCCAACTCGAGGGGCCACACCAAGCATGCATTTGAAAATATCAGAAGAGTACAAGAGGTGACGTATCCAGACCAGTGGAGCTAGCCAATAGATATGACTCTTGCCGTATCCGGTCGGTAAAACAGCAACGCTTTTTGGCCCGCCTATATTGATACACATTACACATTACTACCTGGTCTGTGGGAAACACTGAATCTGAGCGCATGATACCATTGCAGGTTGTGTATTTACAAATAAAACACAACTAAGTGTGCACCAAAGGCTGTTATCATATTAATAGCTACAAGCCATTAGACTAGGGCAGCCCCCACTGGTTCTCTAAGCTAACCACATTTTAAACAATGTGGACGACAAACAGTCATCAGTTTTTGACAGGCTGACATCAACCCCACCACCTATTTCCTTTTTATTTTCATATTGTGTTATTGTATACATTTTCTGGTTTGACTGCCTTCCCGAGGGAGTCATTCAATGGAAACATTGGGTTTCGACTTGCTTCCAAAAGGTACAGGGTTTGATCCCCAACCTTAACCATCTTGTTTTCACCCTACCTGTGTGCATTCTCGAGTATACTTAAAATTGGTGTCGGAGTTCATGTGTTCACACAGGCAGAATGGCAGGTCTACAACCAAATCGAAGTGCTGCTTTGGGCTTGAACTGCACTCGGGGTAGTCGGCCAAACCAGTCAAACTTTTCTATAGTGACCTAGTGTCTATATGGTCTTGCTTTGAAATATCTACACTATAGAGTTTACCAGCTGACTCTTGCCATGCTCTTAAAGATCCCCACCTCAATCACCCTGAACACTCGCCTGCTGTCAGAGTAATAACCAAATAATCAGTTAAAAGTCTGATTTGTAGGGCATGCCCACATGTAAGGGCTTTTCATGGCTCAAAATAAAGCCTATGTGGTAACTTGCATGACAGCGACTATGGTCATTCTGGCTTTACTGCCACCGCCATCTTGATCCAGGGTGTCCGCGCATCCTTAAAAAGTCTTAAATTCATGTTTCTAAACTTAAGGCCTTAAAAAGTCTTAAATTCGTTACAAATGTCATGTGCTGGTCTTAAATACTGTAACTCAAGGTCTTAAATTTGTCGGGGCAGGACTATATATTTTTATTTTTCTCAGGACTTTTCAGGAAGGACTTGTAGAGAGGCTTCTTTCTTGCTAGCTGCATATTTAAACGATTATCTGCGAGCTTGCTAGCTAGTCTGCGACAATGGGTAGGTGCAAATTCAAGGACAGTTGGCTGGAAGATTTCCATTTCCGAAGTTGACACGCGTCTGTTGCCAACCCCCACCATCGCGTGTTTTAGGTCTTAAATTTCATTCAAGGTGGTATTAAAAAGGTCTTAAAAAGTCTTAAAGTTGACTTTCTGAAACCTGTGGATACCCTGTTCTCTCATCGCCATATTTATATTACATATATGTAGCTATATATATATGAAATTTAAAGGGGCATTGTATAAGATTCAGTAGCATCTTGTATTACTTTCAAGATCTTGTTGGTTGGTTCGATGTTTGGTCGATATGCACTTGTGTGGCCAAATTCTCAAAGGTCGGACAATCGCTGGTGTTACTTTCACAAGGAAAAAAGCATAAAAAACAAATAATGCATGAATTTCATTAATCAAAGATTTTCTTTGGTAACTTATTAGCATAACTATTCTGTTTATTTTTTGTCTTTAGTGGTTTGAAAATGAACACTGTTTTAGGTCCTTTGCAATGTTGCAGTGTTACTTGCTTGACTAGCCAGGTTACTATTGTATGATCCCTCCACTAGCCCACTTATGGCGTCAACCTGTTCCTCTAAATAGAGTCCATTTCATCTTATTTGGCAGAAATCAATGCATTTCCTGCTATTAATGTCAATTTGAATGGCAGACGGTGTGGCGTGGCTGGGCAATTAATCGAATTTGATCGCGATTTTGTTTAGTGTCAAACGATCACAAAACTTCTTTTTTTTTTTCAATAAAGGTTTTATAGAAAGTGCAGCTGGAATATATCTACTTTATTTTAGACTTAGACATTTTCAAAGTTAGCAGTCACTAAATGTTTTTGGGGAGAGACATGCTGAATTAATACATCATGTTTTCAAACTCAAAAATAATCGTTTGAATAATCGAGATTTCAATATTGACCAAAATAATCGTGACTATGATTTATTTTTTTTTTTTTCCATCAAGCAGCCCTGGCAGACAGTGATGAAACAATACTAGATGAGCTTATGTGCACAATAAAGCAATAAATGAGGTTACACAATATTTCATTTTTCACGTTTCTTTTCTCTCAGGATTTCTGCTAAAAAGCTTTGGCGGGATGAAGGAGGCCTTAAGCAGGCAAACTAAGCCTTTTCAATTAAAAGCTTTTTCAAGGAAAACTTTATGGTTTAGGTAGTGTGTTCTACCATGGAATAGTCATTCAGTGTATTTTATATGCAGTGCACATAAGGCTTGCTATGACTGACATGAAGTAACTCTTCAGAAGAAGAATTTGTAAGAACGTTAAATATTATCTTGCAACAGGCAGGCTGTTGTGATGGAGGGAGGAGCGGGCGAGATCTAGCAGGGTTGGGCTGGAGTAGCCTTGGAGTTGTGGTTATAATGATATTAACACCCTGTTGTAATGATAATAGGATTAAATGGCCTGATTGTGTGAACAATAGGGCTGTCATAAAGAGTTTTTTATTTTTTTAAATTTGCGTCCCTGGGTCTTCCTTTTGACGCTGCAGAATCGACGCTTCCCATTGGTGCTAGGGGCGGCGCTTGAAGTGCATCATATGACGTGCTGCGACGCCTGTATGTTTTACGCTTTAGCCTTGATGGATGGTTAAAAAGGGGATGAACGGATTCTTACTGTTTTTGTATCCTCGTCACTGCATTCAACTCCAAAATTGAAATCTCCCCACACCACAAATATGAAAGACGGCGCTTCTTCAAACTTTTCCTTCACAGTTGCCCTCGCCATGTTCGCGTGTGTCTGAAATCTGACTACGTTGTTAACTTACTAACTTAGTGATGGATATTATTGGTGGGAAGTGCGCACATTCTGCCTTCAAGTGCTACTCTAGAACTCTTAACACAGCCAATTCAGATAGAAGTATAAAGCAACCAGTTAGGATAAAATATTTATTTTCTTTTTTTCCCTCATTCTCCAGCGAGAATTATGGCCTATTGAGTGATTAAATTATATATTGAGTATTGTAACTTCTCTAGTGAATAGTAGAGGTGTGCATCTCTACCTGCCTCACGATTCGATCCGATTCCGATTATCTGCCAAACGATTCGATTTGGTTCTGCAATGCATCAAGATTCTTCGCACTCAAATTTTTCATCACTTACTACAAGCAGTCAGGTATTGTTTTAAATTCCTTTTTTATTTCAATATCCCTGAAAAACAAAACATAAATCTTTCCACTGTAGTGAATGACAATTTTTAAAGTGTGCTGCCTATAATTACTTAAATAATCTTAAATAAGGTTTTCAGTAGAGCAGCTATAAGACAGTATACTAATGACCTTTGCAATCACACACTGTGCAAAATAGTAAACAAATACTGTGTGATTCTTTCACATGTAGTATAACAAAACAAATAGCATAGACCTAGCCTACCTATTTAAGAGTGCAAATATTCAAATTTCAAAAACAAAACAATTCCTTGTTCTAAATTGTGTGCTGGATAAAACATTTTAGCAGCTTGAAGACAAGGACACTTGAGAACCTGAGAATCCTTTGTGGCAATCACATCATACAACTGCAACATAGATGTAAACATAAATCTTAATAAACAAAGTTGTAATTGTATTCCCAAAGTACTTTATAGTCGTGTGGCAGACTTTACAAACACAGCGTGCGTCTTCTCAAGCTTCCCGTCAAGCTCATAAAAGCAGAAATTAGCCCAGACGTCCGATTTAAATGTAATAGGTGCATCTTTGATAACTCGGGTGGTTCGCGCCGTATCCCCGTCCGCCATTTCTGTTGTTGTATTGACGCTAGTGCAACGCAGTGCGCATGGCGCTACTCTGCCGCCGGAAGTAGTTGAAAAACCTCAAAACTTTATTGTCCAAGCGCCGCCGGGAAAAAGCGATTATGTCACGTCGCTGCATCGATGCAGAATCGTACACGGCCGAATCGCGATGCATCTTAGAATCGATCATTTTTCCCACCTCTAGTGAATAGTCAGACTTTTGTTGAAGTCTGATTTGCATATAAAAACCTTTAGATTATACAAGGAAGTTACATTTACATAGAGGAATAGTGTGATTTAAGGATGACCAATCATATCAGAATAATCCTTATTGTTTTGGAGATGGAATAATGTGTTGACAATGAGCAGGAGGGAGGGATAGTAATGTATGAGATTTTCTTTATACTGATGCCATTATCAAACTAATGATAACTGAATACAGTATCGAAATCTTAGCGAGTACTATGCTCAAGTAACTGTTGTGGTACCAAAAAGTGAGCAATTCTTTGTTGACTAGCTTGTTAAACTTATTTACAGCCTGATCCAAAAAAACATTCTAGTCAGTTTGTTTATTTCATATCTCCAATGACAACACTGAAGGGTTTTTTTTTTTTTACCAGGCTAGTTTTTAGTTTTTGGAGGTTAAAATGTATGAATAATTAGGGGCGCAGCCTCTTGAGTGACAGCTAGCCGCTGACTCGCAGGCTAGTTTTCAGGATTAGCATGCTATCTCTATCATCTTGACCTCGACTGCGTTCATTCCTATTGTTCATTCCGGTGCCAAGATGCCTTGCTCTGCGGTCAACTGTACCAACCGATTGTTTAAAAACTAATGAGCTACGAGCTAATTCGGTGTACGTCACCTAGATGGGCGTATCTCCCTCCCCCCCGATGTCACATCATTGCCCTTTTTTGGTTAGAGGAAATGAGGCGGAGTCAAACTTTGAAAAGATGGCGACGCTCATAAGCCAAGAGAATTGGAGGCAGTTGGAATATCTGAGGTCTGCCCGGATGCTACATCTAATTAATATATTATCTATGGTTCTGACATAAGAATTTAATTTTTCTTTGTTAGTTAAAGTTTGAGTAGTCATTTTTGAAGAATCCAATCTCGGATTCGTAGTATATTCCTATCACAGCCGCAAAAAAGGATGCCTGTTGCTTCTGACATAAGGAAGAATATTTTCCTATAAAAGGTATTATTGCTTCCTGGTGGTATATAAACATTTAGTATTGTTGCTTCAGTATCTTCTATCTTCCCTCAAACCAACGAATATCTTCCTTCTTTATCTTTTATCTCTGAGGTTTTGAAGGGGAGTCTTTTCAATATCAAAATGGCTACTCCTCTTCTTTGGACTGATTTTGTATGATGAGTAAAATACTTTGACTGAGATTAAATTTAAGATGAGTTTCCCTATAATGCAATATGTGCTTTTTATTTTTTCAGTTTATTCAGAATCGTACTTATCTTTATTGGGTTAAGAAGTCCATTTATATTACTATATGAAATGATCATAATATTTGGGTTCTGTCATAGGCTTTTTGAGTTGTTTGTGCTATGTTGATCCCATCCTGCTTTCTCCCTCTAGGCAGCGTTTTCTTTGTTAAGACCATAATTTATTCCAAAAACATTTAGGAACTTTAAGAACAATACTATATACCAGTATTAGATGAACTTCAATCTCATTAGAACCACTATACCTGCTTTAGCGTTCATGTGTCCAATTGTGAGGCTTGATCTAATCAAGCCTTTCTAGTGCCTGTGGTGTTAAGGCCCTCATGAAGGGGAATTCCTCTTTGCAGAGAGAAGCCCTAAAAGATTGTTGCATATCATCCATTGACATGCACACTGCACAGTACATACTTTATGTCCGAACTACTTCCTATTATTATATGTAGGAGTCCTCAGTATTTGTAACTCTAATCAAACAGAACTATCTCAGTCCTTGCAGCTCACGCTAGGGAATAAACATTTCTTTTAAAAGTCCCAATAGTTCCAGGTAAGCTCTTAATGAGTCCAAAAACAGAATTGTTTAGTTAAATCAGGTTGTTAGGCTGGAACCACATAAATCAGGCAACTATTGGCTTGGTCGAGTGTGTATTTCGTTTGAATACCTTTTTCTCGGATGGTCTGCTGTGGATTTCCAGTGTTTCCCATGCATAGACCAATGTGCGGCGCAGCGCCACAGAATCAACACCGCCACAAATTGATTCCACTTTTTCTCTTTTTCTTTGATTTTTAAATATAAATATCGTTCCGTTCATTCATCTCCTCATAGCACTTTTTCTCCCTGACATTCTCGTTCATACGCACACAGAGACAAGCGCGCATTCATGCCAGTGGTGCGCGGGTACCAGCGTTTCCGCTAGAAAAAAATCGTACCGGTCAACGTGACCGGCAGGTTTTCAATTTACCAGACAAATGTTTGAAATTCCGGTCAATCTGAATTTATTGATCTTAAAGTGATAAATGATATGCATATATATGTATACATTTGTCTATAAAATAATAACAAAGCATGACTATTTGGAATTAATTTTATTGAGTGCCGTCTACCTGACAATTACAATAAGCTAAATAGGCCTAACATTCTAAAATAGCCTAAGTGTTGTACAAGCCTGCCCATAACAGAGAAACTGAAGTCCAGATAAAACAATTTCTAAACATAAAACAGTAGGCTTTTCTTTTTTTAACGAGGCGTGCCGCTGAAATAATAGGTAATAAAAAGTCCGCCGCTTTGTAAAAAACAAAGAACAAAACAACTCTCGGCTACTCCCTTAACTTCTCTTTCTCTGTCTATTTCACTTCTTGCGCATTTTCGCGCGTGTAAAATGTTCTGCAGCTGCTGGAAAATCAAAGGTGTTCAAGGTCTCCGCACAGCTGGAAATTCTCATCAGCCGCGTCACCTTGCTCTCCCCCAGACGACTTCGCTGAGCCGTCTTTATTCGGTTCTGCAGAGAGAAGCCTCGCTCTGCAGGCACACTGGAGACAGGGATGACACCAGCTATTTTTGCCAGTTTAGCCCACTCAGGGTAGATGTCTCCAAAATCCCGGATCAGAACTTCACAGCCTTTTCTGAAGTCCAAGCCTCCGTACCCACGGAGCGCTGACATGACAGCAATGCCATCCCTCTTAACATTTGTGCCATCGATGAGAGGGGCTGCTGCAGCCGACTCGTCCTCACGTGAGATTTCTCTCCCAAAATGACCAATGATGGTCTCGATGGCTGGCTCCGCATACTCCGAAAGCTCTGAGCAAAAGGACGGAGCAATAATTAATCAGTGGTTTTCTTTCTCTGTAGGCTATTGAAACGTCAAAAAAAAAAAAACTTTAAAAAAAATAAATAAGCCGATATATGCTATGGCATTATATTTTTAATAGCTACAGTCCTCTTTTGTCATACAGCCTGTTGATTATCATTATTTTTGTGATGATGATGATGATTAGATCGTGTATAAAGGTATTTCAGTCAATCACATTTGCTTTAACTTACCACTCGTTCTCTGTGGGTATCGGGAGGGGTTCAGAAGGACATCAAAGCAGTTCAGTAGATCCAGTGAATTCTGAGGGAACCGGTTGTGTAGCGCATCTATTAAATGTTTGATGTAGTCTGCTCTGGTCTTTTTGAAGACCTGCACGGCCCGGTCACTTGCGTGTGTCATTTGGACATCCCTGTACATGTTGTGTACACACTCCGCCTCAAACCGCTCCCCTTCTGGACCTGGCGCATCTCGTAACTGTGTTAGTGCCGCAACTGATGCTTGAACCATTGGTCTGATTGTGGCCAGATTTACATCTTCTTTCTGGAAAACCATATTCAGTTTGGTCATCACAGGTAACACATCAGACAGTGTGTGGGTCAAGGCGATGAAGCTGTATTGCTGGATTTGACCCAGGATGCCTTGGGCTTGGGCATTTCCTCCTACTGCCTCTTCATTTAGCTCCATCACTAGAGCAGGCCAGTTACTTTTCATGCTTTCCACTGCCTTGTAGGGCTGTCAACGAATATTCGAGGTTCGAATATTCGTTCGAATATGTATCCAAAAACGCGAATTCGAACGTGAAAATTAATATTCGAATGTGAAAAAACACTCCCGCGGTACAAGCGCCTCTATCTGCTTTGTGAATGAGCTTCTGTCTGTTCGCGATGTCCCTCGTTTTAAAGTAAGGAAATGGCCCAGCGAAAGGCCGGCCGCCCACCAGCACTCTCAACGAGGACGGCAAACATAGAACACATACTGTACAAAGTAATCTGATAGGCTACTGTAGGCCTACAGCGTAATCTGATAGGCTACTACTGTACGTGCATGTGCGCGGGAAGTTGTACGTGATCTGATACTGTACGTACTGTACGCATACGCACACATACCCGGGAAATGTAAACCAATCACAGCAACGCAAAAACCAAAAACAGCTACGTCATGATTATATATGGAAAAACCGTTATCAGATGAAAAATGGCTGAAAATACAGAACACGTCGCGGCTGCATCAGAGTCGGGGAGGGAGATCATAACCCCCCGCAACCTTACAAGTGGCCGTTGTGGAGGTTTTTTGGCTTTTGGGCTCAGCGGGGAAAAATTGTTGAGCCAAGGCATAAGGTTATTTGCAAGCTGTGCAAAGTTGAATTGGCCTACCACTCGACAACCAGCAACATGCGGGCACATCTGTCCACGGCGCACCCGGGTGAGTTCTCGGCAAAGTCCGAGACAGCTTTTTTTTCATGAATCCGAACGGTGCGTAGTGCTGGCCCTTTCGCTGACATGGTGGAAGACGTAGGCGACATGCATTTTTTTCTTTATCGATTTTAATAGGCCTTCTCGATAAATGGTAAGCAAAGCAAGGAACGTTACCACTAGCATACTTTGTAACATTCAGAAGCGGGCGTCTTCTCTCAGATTTACTATAGTTTGCGCGCTTGCAGGTGTGGTGGTGAAATGCAAGCCATACAAAGTTGTGGCTTTTCATGATTAGGCCTCCACGTTACTGGGCTGTTTATAGGATATATATATCCCACTAATTTGAACCATGGTTTTGTCGCATTATTGACATATTGACGGCAACTGCGTAAAATAGGCAACCAGATATTCGAATAGTTCGAATTCGTGATTTTTTTCAAAACGAACATTCGAATGTCATTTTTGAGCAATTTTGACAGCTCTACTGCCTTGTGCAATGATAACCAGCGGACAGCACAGGGCTGCTTTAGGCTTGTCATGTCTTCATCACTGAGCGCTGCTGTCAGTTTACGGAGGCGATTGGTCCTGCTAGCTGAGTGCTTGTAAAAGGAGTACACAGACGAAACTGTGCGCTTGTAGGCCCCTATCTGGTCCACAGACTTTGCAGCATCTTGTGCGGCCAGTGCCACTCGGTGCGCAACACAGTGCACCTGAATGGAAAACGCGCTCTCTCTCCTCAGAAGAGCACCGACTCAGCACGTTTCCCCATCATTACACTAGCTCCGTCTGAGCCCAGGCCGATGACACGGGACAGTTCCATATCCCTCTCGCGGAGCACCTCAACCAGTTTGTTGAATATGCACTGTGCGTCCCCGGAGTGCACATCATAATTCCCCAGCAAACGTGTTTCAACTTTCCCTTTTTCTTCCAGTTTGACATAAATAATCAGTTTCTTGTCCACGGTAATATTTACCGTCTCGTCAATAATAACTCCAATGAAGTCACTCCCCTTTAGCTTTTCATCCAACTGCTTCATCACAACACTTTCTATTGCCTTTTCCATGTCATCCACGGAGTCGCTGTGCCGGTAAATGCCATCACGCGTGACAAAGTCTGGAGCCTTAACCGCTCCCAGTAGCTGAGTCAATCCCTCATACTGGTGACATGCGACGTCATTTTTGGCCATATAAAAGACAACTTGTAGCTGAGAGCACAGCTTCTTGTTATTTTTTTCCACAGCCTTCTCACATTGTGCTTCCATTGTTTTTTGCTGTGACAATAAGCTGATCGCAACGATGTGATCATTGCACTGACTGTGCTCAACGAGAGATGAATTTCTCATATTTGTTGATCCTCTCGTAAATCCATTCTTCTTGCCTGACTTCTCGCATTGTGAGCAAAACATTTTTTCATTTCCATCCACAACTTCATACCTCAGCCAGTGATATTTCTCTCTCCATTCAGGCCGGAACAATCGAGATTTTTTTTTCTTCTCAGCGGGAGGCTCATCACCTGCCGCCGCCTCCGTGATTTCAGCCTCATCATCCGTCTCCTTTGAACGAACGTTTTGTTTCAGAAAATAGTTTTTCAAGTTAGCCTGCTTCGACATTTCTCCTGTCCCTCTCGCTTTCCCGCTCACGTTGTTGTTTTTATTGTAGCCTAGGTTACTGCGCGCTTTGCAAGACTGAATAAACAAGTGCTACACATTTTGTTCCGCATGAAAATAGAAAAATGTTCGTTCCACACATCGTGGGCACTTCGTGTGTGTGTGTGTGTGTGTGTGTGTGTGTGTGTGTTTTTTTTTTATTATTGTTAATTTTATTTTTATGTAGGCCTATATATATATTTTTTTTTTTATGAGGGAATATTTTCGCTGGTCATTTTGACCGGCGGGGTTTGAAAATACCGGACTTCGGCAAATTTTAACGGTCAAAGTCCGGTAATTACCGGACAACGGAAACCCTGGCAGGTACACTTATAAACAGCTGATTCGCCCGCTCCTCCTCTCAACGCGCCTATCAAAGGAAAAAACGAAGCAGCGCAGTGGCGGGCCGTCAGGGCCAGCAAAGCCTTCTCTGCTGGCCTAGACACTTTCAGAACAATACATTATTTTTATTTTTAGTAAAATATATTATTTATACCTTTTAATATATAGGCTATATTTTTTCATTTTATCTATTTAAATAGGCCTAAGTTTGTTCACATCAGTCTAAATAATTATTTATTTGTTTTTCCTTCAGTTGCGTTGCATCCAGTGCGATAAAATATATATTGGAGCCCTTTTCCAATCAGATTATTTCCCTTCGCTGTCTCCGGGTAAAAAATATTCTAGCCGAGGCCTTCAGAATCCTGAGAGAATCCCCTCGCTGTTGACACTAATGGGGACTATGTTGTTGATTGACATGTTCTTCAACCAATCAGATTTTGAGTATGCCGAGTTGGGCGTATCCTGTTACATGTCTAGGCCTTCTAGCTGGCCTTGTTGTTTGGCGCTATCAGGAGGAAAACAAAATGTATTACAACTAGCTAGCAGCGAAATTATATAGATCATTAGGTTAATTTTTTTTTTTTTAGTTAAGATTCACTTTAATTACAATGGATGACAGAGGAGAAGGACTGGATATTGCGGCCGACTTGTTGAAAAAGTCTTTTTCGAGAAGGATTTTCTCAGAAAAGTTAGACATTGTGAAACAGGGACGACCAACACCGCAGCTAGCTGCTCTGACCCAGCTGGGCAAAGGATTTGTGTGGCACTTTCAATCCAGCAACTACGAAAGGCATTGGCTGACAGCGTCAAGTGGTC
This sequence comes from Melanogrammus aeglefinus, assembly GCA_900291075.1. Lineage (NCBI taxonomy): Eukaryota > Metazoa > Chordata > Actinopteri > Gadiformes > Gadidae > Melanogrammus > Melanogrammus aeglefinus. Next base: position 47,849 of record OLKM01000544.1, on the reverse strand, counting down.
ATTGTAATCTGTATTGCTGCCTGGGAATGCTTGCTATTTGCAACGGATCGATGTGGTGTTTGGCGCCACGGTGGGTTTTCCAACCAGAGTTGTCTTACAAAGTCGGCATTGAGACACTAAAGTACGGCGGGCCACTTGCATGCAACAGTCTTGTTGAAGACGTTCGGAGATACCCGAATGGATTTTCAACTCAATGAGCAAGTAAGAGGGGAAACGGAGCTCCACAACGAAATCGCACTTTGGTTGATTTGTAAAGCCTATATTAATATTCTTTTGGTTAAAAAAAACAACCTGTCTTCGTTAAGTAACATGGGATTGTTTCGAATTGGTTCTTGTTTGGTAGTATTGAATATGTATGAATTTATTGCAAAAGTCCTCTTAATCAAGCACAGGTTCTAGGAAAGAAACATGTACTTTACAGCGTTTTTACTGAATGACGGAAGGTTTTTGGTCAGTCGGAAATTGTAGAATCTGACGAATATTACTGTCTTTTCAGCTTATGACTGTGGTAGGCTACGTGCATTTTGTTGTGGTTGTTTCGGGTTAAAAAAAAACAAAACTTTATTCTTAAAGCCCGTTCAGTTGTCAGGGTTATATTGGGTGGTTACATCAACATGGCAATAACCCTGACGTCATTATTAAGTCATTTGAAAAGCAGTTTACTTCAGGATGATTGCATTGAAGGCCTCATGGTAAAAGTCACGGCCCGTCACTGAAGCAGCGGGATATTTGGCACAAAAAACGGTCGGCGACCGTTTTACCAAAGTTTAATATGATATGCTATGCTCAAACACCTGTTGTTAACTCAGAAAAATTAATGTTAGCCCTTATGAACTCAACGTTACTGATATTTAACATCCCGCACCCTTAGTAAGCATACATAACGTTAGTAACGCAGAAAACAATGAGATTCATTTTTTGTTTTGTGTCTGTGGGAAACACTGAGTTCTCCCTTCTTGTTGCGTCTCTTCAGCTGTGCTCGCCGGCACCTTCGGGTCCCCGGTCACCTGCTATGCCGAAGGAGTTTAAGCTCCTGGTACCCTTTGTCGAGCGATGCCGTAATGACGGTGACCGGGAGTCCCTGCAAAGCCATGTCCTCCGTTGCCTGCGCCGCACTCTGGTACAGCTGGATGCCGAGTTTTGTTGGGTAGGGGGTTTGGAGTTTGCTGCTCCATTGGGATCTTCTTCGCCTCAAATGTTTCTTAAGCACCGTGGGTGGATATACATGATCAAGTAGTATACTCTGCCCATTCAGCTTGCGTTAGCTGAGACCATTCTTCCTCATTTCGTGTCTCTGTTGCGACCTGAGCTCTCCTATTTGTCTTCTTACTAGCCCTGCCATATTTGTTTCAGTTTGTTGTTCAGAATATTCTGTCATTAGGGCTATTTTCTTAATACGTTGGGGAGCGCAGAAGTCAAGCCGCCATCTTGTGTCACGTTCTGCCGGCTATCAAGCCTAAATTAATAGAAAATATTTGTTCTTAATTTCTCCAATAAAGATAGCAGATCAGAGTATGTCCGCGATTCTTTAATAGTGTCGCTAATGTTATAGTTTATGTTTGCCTGACAAGTGCTTGTTTACTCAAGTACACGTTTGCAACCCTAGTTGCAGACATCAATGAAATTAATTGATGAGCTCGAAGGCATGTGATTACTATGGATTAGAAAATTTGGAATGGGTTCTCAACTGGAACCGTCTGCAGCAGCAGCGGCAGCTGACAGAGTTTTCGGTTGGACTAGAAGGATCCTGAGTTGAAGGAGTTATTTTTAACCCAAAGACAGTGAAGGTACAACACTTTATATAGACCTACAGTCCAGTGTTAAGATATGACCAAAATAAAAGCTGTGGTCGCTCACTCTAAAGCTCGCCATGGGCGTGCATGAATCATGAACCAACCTGTCGGCGACTGGCTGTAAACTGCCGCGCCTACGAGTGACGTATTAATCGCGCGAATCGATGACGAAATTCGTTGCCAATCGCTTTTAGTAATCGATTTTATCGATTCGTTGTTGCAGTCCTAGAATCAAGTATCGATATTTTCAAGGTAATTTATCAAAGTTAGGAGTGCAGTGCAATGTTTCCCACAGACCAGGTAGCAATGTATGGTGGCCCCCTGGCGCCGGTGGGGGAATCGAGTGTCACTGTGCCCTGGCAGTCTGTGGAGTCGGTCAAACACCAGGGTATTGGCTCGGGATATGTACATCATAAGCAAATTGCCCGCAAATAAAATCCCCTACAATTTAGGATATTCACACAGGTTATGTGAGAACATATTTATGTCAGGATAGGCCTACCAGGCTCCAAGTCTAACGTCACATATCTCAATCAGACCAAACAACTATAACCACGTTGGCATAGCAATCGCACCGTGTGTAGCTGCTACTAGCTTTAATCTATATATACAATGCATACTGAGCACCAACCAGAATCGGATCACAATCGCAACCGTGGGTAACCTTTGTCCCCCCGTAATCTACGCCTATGACATCAATCAATACCAATGAGGTTGACGTTCGATTTGACCCAGACCTGTCAGTCAAAACTCCGCTTCAGTCGTAAGGAGATTTTCATTTGATTCATGGTGTTTAAGTCAAACTGGCGTTGACTATAGAAAGTTATCTGGTTTATCTTCTTTAAGTTCTTGTAAGAAAATTTAAAGTCGGAAGTTCTAATTAAATGTAAGAGGATTTTATGTATTTATTAAACTAGACTTTTTGAGGGTTTTATTTTTGTCTGGGTGGGTGTGTGTGTCGGAGAGAAATGACAGGGAGAAAGAGGTATGCGGAGATGAATTAAGAAAACAATATTTCTAAATCGCGTAAAAAAAAAATTACAATACACATTGGTCTAGAAATCTGGATGTTTCTCTCCCTCAACCAACTCAAAATAGTTGTTAATAGCATACTTAATAGTATGGATTTCTTGTTTCTCCACTTGTGAAAATGTGCGAAAATGCCTGCGTAAGTGTTGTCTGAAATGCAGACTTCCCGCTGCTATTTGATGATGCACCTGATGTTTGCGGAGGACACATTCTTTGGTTTTCTTCATATTACAACACGTTTGTTTTTAAGTGATGGAAAAGGTTACTGGTGTTACCGCCCTTTACAACCACTGTCTATGCACAATTTGCAGATTTAGTTTTCTGCTCGGTGTCTGTTTTAAAACCAAATCATGTACATATAATGGAATTTCACAGGACTTTTTCACCCACCGCCCCTCTTCCTCGTGTGCTGCGCTTTCAGCCATATCTCCATTTGTTATGCCACTGCCGCCCTGTCGCGCATGTTGTAGAGTGCGTCGCTAATGACAACGCAGCCTGGATGCATTGTTTGATTACGTTGTTGCTTCTTTAGTCGTTGCTTCTAAAAAAAAAAAGAAAAAAAAAAATATATATATATATATATATATATATATATACATACATACATACATACATACATACATACATACATACATACATACATACATACATACATACATACTGATTACATAATCTTATGGCTTTCACTGAAAAGAGTAAGCCAGGGTTGCATTGTCCGGATAGTAGCTGCTGGTAGTAAGTCACAAGCAGGCTTCCAAATGATCATCAGTTATGGTCGAACGGTATTTTGACTTACTTATTTGGCTGACTTGCATACATAAGTAGAGCCAAATAATTCAGTCAAGGAGGTAGTATATTTCCTCATGTTTGGATTTCTGTCTTTTGTTAGTAGGTTCCCAAAGTGTCCATGAGCCCTGCTCTTAAGCTCAATATTAGCTTGTTCTCCACTCCAGACGTGTTCAGGTGAAACAGTGCTGCAATTTTCTATCAAAGTAAATCAACCTCAACATTTTCCCTAAATGGATAGCACATAAAGGTAGCGGATGGCTCGAGTAAAGCAAAGTCTTGAAACCATCAGTCCACCAGAAAATTTTTGTCATCATTTGGTTAATTCTATGGGACGATCCATTATTTTTTATTTAATAAACAAATTGGAATGTCACACGATCCACCCGCAATACCTTTTGCGATCAATGTATTGGGCACCCCTGAGTGCTGTTTAGGTCATTTGAAATACAGGGCTTCAAGAAGAGAATGAGTGTCATGGTTGCTTAGGCAAGAATCATTTCACTCCCTCAAGGTTAGTGCTGCCACGGATCACAGATGATCCATGATCCGTATGGATCAACCCTCACGGTTCGGAATGCACATGATCCACGGATTGGCTGATCGTTACGCCTTTGCTTTCGGTTTGAACATGAGCTCAGCTTTCTCTGCAGCATTTTTTATCCATTATTATATTTAATCAATGTTCAGTTATAGTATTACTACCTATAAAATGGTTGCAGGTAGATTATTTTTTTATTCTGTTATCATAATTCAGTTTCTACAATATTTGCTAATTTTATTATTTGAGATACTTTTGTGAGTCAATAAAATGTTAAAGATATATAATCACATTTTTAATGATGCACACAACATTGCACTATTTGGAAAAATAGTACGAAAATGAAATGGAGAGGCAAGACAGCTGCTGACAGCTTTGTATTCCAATATATATGTAAAGTAGGGGTGTACAGTTTAAACGGTATAGAAAATACTCTGGTGTGAATTTGCGCTACGGTATGGATTTTTTACGTTACCGTAAGACCGGTGTCACCGGTAGGACAGTGTTGTGTGTAATGCGTGAATACAGTAATGCAACTACTTTCTCATTAAAAGAAGTTAAGTTACGCGTAACTATTGAAAATATGGTATCGAAACTTGGTATCGAGGCTTTTTCACTTTCACTTACTTTTCCCATTCTCATGCAGTTGCATGCTATTCCTATACGCAGGCGCAATAGTCCCTTCACAAGCTCTCATTCCACACCGTACGAGACAGATGCTAGTAGCGTGAAGCTGTCTCTGCATCTCAGACATCGCTTCTGCAGGCTTTTTCCATAGCCAGACTTTCGGACAAAAAAAGCCAGCGGTAGTACAAGATAACAAACGTCATCACTGTTTACCTGTGTAACTTGGACATAGTTTCCTTCCAAAATGTTGATTGAACAGGGTTTATTGAGATGCCAAAACTATACGGCAAGGTTAGCGAGCAAGTGGAGAAAGAAATCCTGGTATTTGGGGTTGTTTTGGGTCTCTGGTGCTCCCACACACATACAAACTTTGAAAAAAGTCTGTACATGTTTTTTTGAGTGAGATATGCATTTCTGAAAATACCCCGCCTACAGTTACCAAACGAGTGAGTCAGTTTCGGGGCCCTCTCCTAGGTAGGGGGCGTATTTGAATTTTACCTCCCACTTCCCCACCCCCCTCCATTAAGAGCATAGCAAAGATTTTGTGGACCAGCGGACGAGCGCTGGGCGGATATGTTCGCACCTTTCAGAAGCATGGATATTCCATGCAAAAATAATGTCTAATTTGTCACTTTGCCGTGTGACTGCCTGGCAGGCAGTCCGGGAGAGCTACCGGACTGCTGCCGAAGCTCTGGTGGCTGTCCGGCAGCTCCGGCGGGGAAGCTTCGGCAGAAGTCCGGCAGCTCCTGCGGGGGGAACTCGGCGGCAGTCTGGACTCTTCAGAGAGTCGAGGCCAAAGTTCCTTTCACCCAATTCTTCTCAACCATGGCCGAGATAACCCCCACAACGAGTCTATACTTGTTGTGGAAGTATCTTTTTTGCTCGATAGACTAGACTCTGTACTACATTCAACAATTATTTATTAAACACAAAATGGAAAATGATAATAATAATAATAATATATCATTAATAAATAAGCAGCTTTTCAAAATAACACCTTGAACAAGTGCAGTGAATTTAATTAATTTGTGTCCATGGTTTTAGAAAGAACAATTCAAGGTCCCTTTGGTAATTGCACTCTTTACATGGAGGAAGGCGTGTGTTGCTTAGGCTGCCACCTAAGCTGTAAGAGGCTGTGGGAGACCCTGCCATCATTTGGTTTCATCCAGGGCCAGAATGCTCTTTAAATTGAGAAGAGGTCGCCCTACCTGAGGCTTTCACTTTGGTGTCCTTAGCAAAGGAGTATGTTGTTTCTAAATGTGGGTCTCTATGTCTTTCTCTACCTGCCAATGTGTTCTGGCCCTTCCTGTTATTCAGCTTGGACTACTTTCTTCAAGAACACGACACTCATGATGCAGTTTGTTTACACAGTGTGAAAATGTCAGAACTTCCTGTAATCAGATGCCATCGGAGAACACAGAGAAACAACCGCAAATGGCACAGGTATCAGCCTGCTTGGCTGATAATCTAGTTTATTTCAGGTTTAGCATGAAATCTTGGCTGTTGTTCCAGATGGATCTTGTACCGTACTCAAGTACAATTGATGATTGATTGATTATGCACGTCTTCTGAGTTCTGATCATGTAAGAGAAGGTGCTGCAGTCGTATTAAACAAAGACGTTGAAAGATGGGAGGGACGAAGAGGAACTGTCCTTATGAGGATTTTGTCTTGTTATTCTTATTTTATTTGGCATTTTGTAAACCCAATTGATTTCTGTTTGAAGACTTGTTGATATTACTGCGTCATCAGAAACAAAAATGAGGGTTGTTTACGTTTGGTTGTAGTCTTTTTGCTTGGTTCTACCCCTACTGTCGAGAGGGAGAACCGAGCGAAAAGACTACAACCAAACGTAAACGGCGCAGTAATATCAACAAGCCTTCCAACAGAAATCAGTGGGACTTACAAAATGCCAACTCAAACACAACAGAAACTATTTCGCTACGATAATTGATTTGAAACATCAATGAACACCACTAACCACTCGGTGAGTTGCATATTTCTGAAAACGAACGTTTAGGGTTGTTTTAAGGACAGGTTTGTGAATGCCCGTAGCCAGCCATTCTAAAGCAGGCAGAGGCGACTCTAAATGAGCCAAATACCAGAGACAGGACCAAAGGTTTTATTTGCCTAATCATTACCTAATTAGCCCATTTGAAATTTGTGTGGCCCATATATGGGTGCGGCTTATGCGCAATTCTTAATTTTTTTTATTCAAGGCTTGCGGTTTATCCACGACGTGGCCTATATGCGAGAAATTACGGTACTCCTATTCTACGGTAGATTGTTCTAAACTTCGTCATTGCTGAGCTGTCCACATGCAAACTTATATTCCAAAGAAGGAGCTATCGTGGTGAAATACAGCAATACTGTCAACAGCTGTCTGTCTGCTCCATCTAGCTTCCCAGGCACGTTGTTAGACCTGGGCATTCGAGTATAGCTGTGCCGTCAAAAAAGAAATAATGACAAATATCCCCGTAGATTATACTTCTTTGTGATTGCATTACCAGCAGACACAGATGCAACACTGCGTTTCCATCCCCCTGATTTTATGCAAATTTTGAAGCATCGAATCAGTAAACGGTGATGGAAACACAAAAATTTGCGTAAAAATCCTCTAATTCGCAAGGGTTGCTTGAGGTGGTTTTTGAGAAATGCGAAAGAGAGTAAATGCGCTAAATGGGAGATGGAAACACACTTTTTGAAACAGCTGTGACATAGTGAACATTGAACATACAGGACTGACAACGTCCTTCCGATTTCCGCATAACGACCGGCCATAGCAACCCTGACGACATCGACTTGGAAATCATGGAGGGGTCGGAATTTTCATGGTAAGTGCATGTCCACTGTGAGAGATGATCTAAAAAGAAAAATCCAGAAAGCCCAATCTATGATTTTTTAACAATTTATTCGTGTGATACAGCTGAAAATAAGTATTTGAACACCAACGTTAATATTTGGTAGAGTAGCCTTTGTTTGCAATTACAGAGGTCAAACGTTTCCTGTAGTTCTTCACCAGGTTTGCACAGACTGCAGGAGGGATTTTGGCCCACTCCTCCACACAGATCTTCTCTAGATCAGTCAGGTTTCTGGGCTGTCGCTGAGAAACAGAGTTTCAGCTCCCTCCAAAGATTTTCAATTGGATTTAGGTCTGGAGACTGGCTAGGCCACTCCAGAACCTTGATATGCTTCTTACGAAGCCACTCCTTGGTTTTCCTGGCTGTGTGCTTTGGGTCATTATCATGTTGGAAGATCCAGCCACGACTCATCTTCAATAATCTGACTGAGGGAAAGAGGTTGTTCCCCAAAATCTCACAATACATGGCTGCAGTCATCCTCTCCTTAATACAGTACAGTCGTCCTGTCCCATGAGCAGAAAAATACCCCCAAAGCATGATGCCACCACCCCCATGCTTCACAGTAGGGATGGTGTTCTTGGGATGGTATGCATCATTCTTCTTCCTCCAAACACGCTTAATGGAATTATGACCAAAAAGTCCATTTTGGTCTCATCTGACCACAAAACTTTCTCCCATGACTCCTCTGTATCATCCAAATGGTCATTGGCAAACTTAAGACGGGCCTTAACATGTGCTGGTTTAAGCAGGGGAACCTTCCGTGCCATGCATGATTTCAAACCATGACGTCTTAGTGTATTACCAACAGTGACCATGGAAACGGTGGTCCCAGCTCTTTTCAGGTCATTGACCAAGTCCTGCCGTGTAGTTCTGGGCTGATTCCTCACCTGTCTTAGCATCATTGAGACCCCACGAGGTGATATCTTGCATGGGTCTCCACTCCGATTGAGATTGACCGTCATGTTTAGCTTCTTCCATTTTCTAATGATTGCTCCAACAGTGGACCTTCTTTCATACTATCCCTCTCCATCCCATAACCACTACAGTTCATTAAAACATGTTCCACTGTCTCCTCTACCTGGCACCCCTCACATAATCCAGTGGGGTGTTTTCCTATCAAATTCATTGTTTTATTTAGTGCACTGTGCCCCAACCTTAACCTAATCAAAATTTGTTCATCCTTCCTCTGACCACTATACCTTATTTTAACATTAACACTTTTTTGAATATTATATAAATATCTCCCTTTCTCCTCACTGTCCCATTTGTCTTGCCACATCTTGTTAACTTTTCCCCCATATCAGGCTTTTAACTTCTGCCTTACTTAAACTGATATTCATTTCTACTTTTTCCTTCTCCAATGCCTTCTTCGCCATCTTATCGGCTTTCTCATTTCCCTTCACCCCTACATGAGCTGAAAGAAAACGAGAGAAAATGAAACAACATAATGGAGACAACTTTGGTTGAAATGCGGCAGTAGGCCTATATTTACATCGCTCATGTCACTCGCAACGCAACTACTGTCAGGAGTTGCTGCATTGAGCAGATATAAAAACTACTGGAACCTTTATGACAAAAATGTAAAAAACATTTATGTCAGTTCTAAACCTTTGATTTCAAAATATCTTGTAAACGTGAATGATACAAAGTAAAGAGCATCGCACCCTAGAATCGTGTAGTGTGGCCAGTCTTCCGACAAGACAACGCCCGATTTCCTGGCTCTGGGATCGTATAGTGTGACATGTTAAATCGTGGAGGGATGTCTGAGAATCGTGTAGTCTGAGCCGGCCATAACAGGTCTTTGAGGGTCAAAATTCTAGCTGATAGACAGGTGTTCAAATACTTATTTTCAGCTGTATCACACAAATAAATAGTTAAAAAATCATAGATTGTGATTTTCTAAAGATTCGCTTCACCTTTTAGATGGAAACGTGACTATTGTACCAGCGAAAACCACAAAATTCTGACGTGTCCATAGACAGATTTAGAATAATTTGTTGCAAATTCAAAAGTATTCTTCTCTATGCATTAGGGTTCTGCATTTCTGGCAAAACTACTATTCGATATTCGCTGAAAAGTATTCGAATAATATCCGAAAATCGGTCAATCAAGAACCGCCCCACGCACGCACGCGCCTCGGATACACGCACACAAAATGACACAGGGAGAGGCTTTTTTATGTTTTGTATGAAATCAATGTTTATTTCAACAACTGCGCCATAGGGGTGGGAAAAATAATCGATTCTTCAATGCATCGCTGCAGATAAATTAATAATCGGAATTTAAAAATCTTTTCTTTTTTTTTTTTGTTGCCTGCTGCAACATTCTGTTCACCAGAGAGGGATAATTTTTGTCATTTTAAAAATATTTAATTTATCGTCAGTGTGTATTGGACAATCTGACAATCTTTTCTTGACACGATTGCGATTCTGCCTACGCATAGCATGTGTGCAAACTCACAGCCAGACACAAGAACTCCTTCTAATTCAAGAGCAGCTTTTCCTTTAATGACATAGAAAAGAAAGATTAGAAATAATATAAAACTGAAACCTATTTTTTGCATGCTTTCATATTGTGTTTATAATGCAAGCTGCATTGATTATTGCATTGTTAATAGAAAGTCATATTTGTGACAAAAGCTTTCTCTCTTATGAAATATTAGATAAGTTAATTCATCTGTTGATGTCTTTAATGATCATCACAAAAGTAGGAAGTGATTAGCAAACTCTTGAGTAGCAAACCATATGTTTTTGAAAATCACGCATGGAAATGTACATAGAAAGAAATTGTTGCATCGAGATGCATCGACAATCGCTTCAGAATCGAATAGTTTACCTCATCGGAATCGAATCGTTAGGTGCCAAGAGATTCCCACCCCTACTGCGCCATCAACATTCAACATCAAAAAATTTTCAACGTGGGCTTAGGCAGATAGACCTACATGCGCCGAAAACAGGTATTTTACTTTATTTTACTGAAAACCGCCTGCATGACGTTGCACTAGACACGTCAAAAAAATAACTTCACACGGTGTGTCTTTTTACAATTTATTTGTTACCAGCATTCGTAGTATTGATCAGCAGATAAATAGTCCGCCAAAGATGTTGACGTTGACGCTGGGGTTGATAAGTTACCGGACTACATGCGTGATATGACATGAAAAAAAGGAAAAATCCACTTTCCTTGACAGCGGTCATTATATGCTTAGCAACGGTGAATTATCAAACAATTATTCACCACCGGAATTTGTGAAGGGCCATGCAAGTGAACGGAGCGTTCAACAGCATTAAGAGCTGTGTAATTAATAACGATGGTGGTCACATTCATTATTCGATATTCTACGTGGCTCAGACTATTCGAACATTCAACGATCGTTGCCCTTATTACTATGTAGAGCGCATCTCGTCGACATTGCTGTTTCCTGCTGCTAGCTTTTTAGTGAGAACACACACACACACACACACACACACACACACACACACACACACACACACACACACACACACACACACACACAGAAGAGTTTAGAAAAGGTCCTTGCAGCGCCGTCCGTTAGCCTGAGCTGTGCAACCACAACCACTCACTTGCGCTACACACGCAACCAATTCGATTTTGTTTAGAGGGGAGTAACGGAGCGCCCCCTCCCGAAGTGGTACAGCCCAGGTCGGCCTTGAACTTCGATTGTTCAGAAAGATGTAACAGCTAATGACAACATTGAACTCTCGTGCTGGCTCGAACTGAGTGACACACAAACAGACACACACACACATTTAAGGAGTTTTTCACCCGCTTCGTATCCAGCTTGTTCCACGCTTAAAGTACCCAGGCTACTAGTATGCTGCGAGCTGGGGCTCTCATGTTCCCCTCTGCTGTGTATTCCTTGTCCGCAACCCTTGCCATCCAGTTGTTATACGATTCATGCAGAGTGGCTTTGAACGGCTGTACATTTGTACATTTATGGGCAGATTTAGAATCATTTGTTGCAAAATGTTGCAAATTGTATTCTCTATGCATAGCGCATCACGTCGATATTGCTGTTTAGTGCTGCTTGCACAGATTCCGGAGACCCGCAGTGAATTCAACCCGGTTGAATTCAGTGGGTAGGCGCGTGTTTATTTGGCAACAGGCTTTTCTAATGTCTCATTTTGGCTGCTGGTGTATGTGGTGCACTTTCCTATCCTTAACGTAAACATTAACCTACTGTAGGCCTGCCCGGACCTGAGTCAGACATGACGATTGGTCTTTCCTTTCCTTATCAAACTGTTACAATTGCATATTTCATCTGCCCGATTTTTAAATTTTCTCGGGGGATCCCCGAACCCCCCTAATCCTGGGCTACAGATCTGAATGTTTTCAATTGCTAGCGACCCTCCTGTAGCTCACTATATAGCACAAATCATAAAACACAGAATTCAGAAAAAAAAGAAACAAAGGCTATTGGAAAAAAAATAAAAATAAACGTGTTTCATAGGGCTCCATTATTGGTCGTTTGGTTGTGGTCCAAAGACCTACCTTGGACGTAATTTTCACATGATACTTGGTTGTACTTCTCAGCTGAAACTTGATTGTAGCATTCAGCTAAATGTAAATTGTAGTTCTTGGCACCTTGGTTGCAGGTTATAAACGCACTTTGGTCGTAATTTTTTATCTTATTGGTTTTAATTTTCAGTTGAAACTTCAGCTAAGCGTTTGTTATAATTCTAATGATCACCTCCTATGCTCTGTGTGTGTGTGTGTGTGTGTGTGTGTGTGTGTGTGTGTGTGTGTGTGTGTGTGTGTGTGTGTGTGTGTGTGTGTGTGTGTGTGTGTGTCGGCCTATACGACAGTTTTCAGCTAAGCTTTTGTTGTACTTTTTTTTAGCTAAGCCTTTGTTATAATTCTAATGATCACCTCCTATGCTGTGTGTGTGTGTGTCTCTCGGCCTATACGACAATTCACCATGACGTCGCAACACGTTCTTCCGGGTGGTGAAATGACGTATTCCGCAGAGGCCTGGCTCTTTGCATAAAGATATCTGGCATGACGGTTAGCTTGTCAGACAGGATCCATAATGGCTGCCTGCATGGACCCGGGATGCTTAAGGCTTAGCTGGTAATGGATGTTGATTTGTACTGAACATCCAGGTCGCAGCTCTCCTGTGTGGTGAGCTTTGGAGTTTCATTTAGGGACAATTTATCAGACTAGGATGTGGAAATATTTATCACAATGAACTACTGATTGTATTTCCATATTGACCAAAACACTTGTGATTCTCGTAGTGATTCTGTAACGATACATGTATTCGTATTGAACCGAATCGATGCGGGTGTCATGGTTCGGTGCATGGATTTACAGAGAATAGACAATTAAATAAAAGTGGCGTGCAAATTAATTAATGTAATGCAGATCTAATGTTAGATACGAGAGTTCTTCAGGGACAACTATACTGCAGACCTGATTGACGCCTAGGTAGCCGAGCGTGTTCTGGCGCATAACACGTCGGTTCTCTGACGTCTCTGATATTACCACAACGAGACTCGTAGTACGGGTTATCTCAGCCATGGTTGAGAAGGAATTGGGGGAAAGGAACTTTGGCTTCGACTTCCTGAGGTACATGAACCTTGACATGGAGGAGAAAGGGATGTTGCCCACGATTGTCACCGAACCGTGACTTCAGTGTACCGTTACACCCCTAATGTGTACATTAGCCAGTTCTACATATAGTTCTCTTAATCAACTGTTCCAGTCTGTCATCATCAGAACCAATCTCCTGTACTTGTTAAAGGAGTACACTAACACAGTTTCGCTCTCTCCCTCTGACGCTTGCTCTTTTCCTGGCTTTTTTCCTGTCTTTCTCTGACTGTAGCCCTCTCTCTGTACATCTCCCCCTCTCTGCAGCTCCCCTTCTCTGTCTCTTTAGCTCTCCATCTATCTTGCTTGTCCTCTCTTCTGTCTCTCGCTTGCTCTTTCCAAGCCTGTTGGCTCTCTCACTAGGCATCTCTGCTCTCACGCTCGCTCCAACACTCACTGCCTCTTTCTGTTTCTTTCTCTCGCAGCCTCTCTCTCTCATACTCCCGGTCACATTCTGTTTCTCTTCCTGTATTTCGCTCCCTGTAATGTGTTCTAGAGATCAAAGAGGAGGCTTGGAGGAGTAGCTCTAAACCCCACTAATCCTGTCTCAAAAACGCCAGCCTGTTCTTGGGGAGGATTCGGGCCTCTTTCCCAGGTGGCCACCGCTCCAAGTTGGCTTGTGGTTGGATAACGCACAATGCACATGCAGCTCCTAGCCCAATCAATAGCCTAGCCTAACCATGTCTATGTTAAGATGCAGCGTTGTCCGTACAGTCAATGATCATGACTTCTGAGTGTCAGGGAAGGGCATTGACCTTTGCCCATTGATGGATTGTGTTGTGTTTTCCCTTGGTGCAGACCCCACAACTCATATTTGAAAGAGGGACCACACGCAGGTAATCCTTGTGTGAGCAGCTGTGTTGTTGATGGGTATTTGAGAATTTGTGCAGCGCTTTGAGACTGTGATGGCGTGTCAGCAGTTTTGCTATCGCTTCTGGGGGGCATTGGAGAGCAAAGCAGCATGTTGCCTTGTCGCTCACTCCACGCGTGCTGACTGTTAAACATTTTGCAACAGCTTGTCTGCCTCACACATCAACACACATGTATACACGGATCATTGTTCTAGTGGAAGAGATTTAAAGCATTTAAAACAGTCATCATTGCTACTGAAAGCTATTTACAGAGTTTTGTTAAGTAAATTAATACAGGTCGTTTGTCTCCGGTGACTATGTAAAGAGCCGTAAGCCTGTGTCTTTGGTCTGGTCAGCCTTGTTGTTGTGTTTCTGAGGAAGTACTTGAAAGATGTGTGAAGGGTGCCTGCCAGGTTTTTCTGTCTGCCTCAGCATATGTGCTGCAGCAATGCAGAATGGGTTGGTTGTCAACCAATCCGCACATAACAAAGAATGTTCCGGTTTCCCGTTTCCTCGACTGTCTGGGTCTCCCAAACATCAACAGCAAGAAGCAGCATATTTTTGCTCTCTCCGTATTTCTAAAGGGCTAAAAGTTGACAGGTAACTTGTCCTGCTGAAAGTAGTCAGGTAGCATTCTGCTGCCCTACCCTGCTCTCAAGACTGTTGGCTTCAAGGCTTCGAAAGCTGCTTCACACCAACGCTAAGGCATCCTGAATTACCAATAAAGCCAGACTAGCAACCTTGAATAACACTTTATTCATGATGGTCAAAATTGCAAGTTAGTTGGTCCCTGTTATTTCACTAGTAAAATTCTTCACATCATTTGGGTTGACTTGTTGCTGAATGTGAGGAATACTATTAACGACCATAAGTTTTTGTCAATGTAACCATTCTTGATTCTTTACTTACTGACTAGATGCAACGTTGGGCTGATGCTACATTTATATACTGACTCTGTGCAACGTGTACTTACGGCCAATCTCAATTCTCTATTTTACCCCTTCCCCTTCCCCCTTCCCCTTGGTTTTGCGCGTGCCCGTGAGACGAAGGGCTATCTCAATTCTCATTTCGATCGAGGGGTAGGGCTAAGGGCAAGGGGTAGATACCCCTTAAAACCAAGTAAGATCGGGAGCTTACTTGAAACCAAGGGGTACCCACAATGCACTGCGCAACCGGCAGCTTCAAGTTTGTGATCAACAATTGTCGCCTCTGGTGACGTGCAGCCAGCTCGCGACGATGTATGATGACGTAACCGTAACGAGTGTTGTCTCAATTCATAGGGGTATGTTGTTACCCCTAGCCCTTAACACTGTTTCAAGGGCCAAGACGTAGGGCAAGGGGAAGGGGAAGGGGAAGGGGTAAAATAGAGAAATGAGATTGGCCGTTAGAGTTGATTAAATATCATTTGCCTTCTGCACAAAAGACTTTACTGACCAAACCACCTTTTTTTAACAAAACAAAGTTAGGGCTAAGTGTCTTAACCATCACACATATTCTCTTTTTGCTCTTTGAGGAACTTTTTTACATTGATTGTTCATGTGTTGCATTTATAATCAAATGCCCATTAACAGACAAACAGCCGTAGTCATTAATGAAAATATTATGCTTAACTTCCAGACATCCTCAACAGCACAAATAAATTCAAATGCAATTTTACTAAACATTTGAAATAGGGCAAAGCAGAGAAGCCAGTGGCGAAGAACAAAATTAAGGCTGCAGGCAGGAAGACAAAAAAACCTGTTGGAGCTCACTCTGTCCCTTAAGGCCAACTGCACATCCCACATCCCTCGGATTAAGCCAATCCCACAATCCCCCACCGACCTCCAAACAGGGACAAACACGCCACTGTTCCTACCTACTTAGCAGCCACTGGAGGTCTGTCTTTAATCCAGCATGCCCACCTGCCAGACTTTATCTCCCTGGCCTCTACACTCAGATGGTGCTGGCTCTGAGCGTCAAGTTAATATCATACAGCCTTTGGTCAACTAGACCTGGTAGAGCTTCTACCAGCTTCACATACCCAACAGGTCATGGGTCCCATATGACTATGATGTAAATATATACCGTACTTGTATGGCAATGTTAACGATGCCAGGACTCAAACTGAAAATAAAAGGAGCGAAACCATATATTAGGACTGGGCGGTATATCGATAATTGAAATATATTGATATTTTTTCAAGCAAGATATGAAACGAGACGCTATCGTCAACATCAATATAGTTCATCGCCACTTTTCAAAATCCCGCGAAAGATGGAGTCCTTCAAACGCATATAACTTTAAAATGTTTGCTACCCTGGCATACACTAGTGATGCATGATTTGGTAAAAAAGTCATATTGCAATTATTGTGGACAATATTGCGATTGCGATTAGGAATGAGTTTGCTTCAGCAACCTAGGTTAACGAGCACAGAGACGCAGGCAGGCTGGAACTGAAAGCACAGCGGGGTACCGATGTAGAATGACGAGTTGGAGCACGGCAACGGAAACTGTTATTGTGTCAACAAATATTGATATATTTCCTATATCAACATTCTTCTTGAAAATATCGATATGACTTTGTGTCCATATCGGCCAGCCCTACCATATATTAGCATTGCTGGTTAGTAGGGCGTACTACACCTTCTGGTTGATTGGTCGATGCATGCTGTTGTGTTTTTTTTTTTTTGTTGTTGTTGCATGATTTAGCTGCTATTGTGAAGCATCTGCATTTGGAAAAGCTCTATCAATTTCATGTATTGTTTTCCAATGTAATTCTCATTGATTGGACAATCGCTGGTGTTGCCAAGGAGAAAAGCACCACTTAATCGTGTATGTTCGTTGGTATTTTTTTTTTTAATGGGCTATACTGTATAAGAAATAACATTGACTTTGAATACAAGATAATGGTCACATTTATTTTACATTTTTGTTTTTTTAAATAATCATTTGGTTTAATATACTATATTACTTCAGGAGTCAAAAACAATTTTCACTTCATTGAACTCTCTCAACCTATTTACTGACGTTAACTCGGCTCCAAACTAATGGTGTTTTCCAGATGCCTTGTACACAATCCTTACGAGTTGCAAGTGAGGAAATCTCCGAGCTCTCTTGCGGCATTTCACCGAGGCACGCCCCCTTTTTGTCGGTCCCACTTGGAATTATGAGAGTATACAGTTCAGTGAGGCGACTCGACAACAAAAATGGCTGTACCAATTGTATTTGTACCACGTTGGTCATTTTAATGTCAATTTTAAATACTCGCTAACACCCTTGATTACATTCGTGCAAAATGCTGTGCGTGCAATGCAATGTAAAGTTGTGATGTTTGTGTTCGAGCTGGTTTGCTAAAGAGGCTAATGTAGCTAACATTGACTAGCCAATGACACAATCACAAAGAAGAACGGGAACGCTATAAGTGCTACGAGACAAAAAATGACATCACAAGTGCAACTCGTATTGCTGGTGTACGAGGCATCTGGAACAGACCATGTCAACAAAGGTGTCGGTGTGGTAGTATTTTGTTAAAAAGGGTTAGGGACAAAAACATAAAATGTTGAATTTGGTTACAGAAGTTTAAATATGACGATTCAACAAACATCATGGTACATCTTAAAAAAGTCAGGTTATGTGCTCTAGGATAGTTGGTCAATTTTCGTGTTTAATGCTTGATGGGCTTTGAGTGTCAACAGATCAGAATTGGAACCATGGCACCCATCGCATTCGTGTGTTGTCTTTATACTGCATGATGCTGCCAGCTGCGGCACTTTGTGGCTTGTGTGGTGTGCGATCCGCTTTAAGTTGAAGCCCTGCCTTAACCGAAATCCACTGAGTTCCTCCACACAATATTTTATATTTAAGTTGCCAGGTAGAATGTATTCTTTAGTCTTTAGTTGACTTTAGGGCTGTGCGATATGGACAAAATCTTCTCACGATATGGGTCATTTTATGTTGATAACGATGTATATCACGGTATAGTGCATTTTTGGTAAATTATATGAAAAAGAATTCTAGCCAGAATAACCACACTCTATAATACAAATTTCTTAGTTGGACCCATGGCAACTTTTACATGCACCGTAGCGTTATACTGAGAACCCCAACACACATGGAGTGAGTAACATAGTGGTGTAAAATAACGTTCTTTCTTGGGAGCATCATTTGATAAGGGCAATTGGTCTACAGATTATACGGTAGTACTTTCTGTTTTATACATTGTTCTGCCAATGTATGCTCCCTTGTCAGTCTATCAAATCATGTTACCCTCACAAAAACTGCTACCTCATGTGTTTGGTAGTGTTGTCATGCTCATGCGCAGAACCACTAGGTAGCAAAATCTGATAGGTAGCATAAATTGGCAAAACACTGGGGGTGTTTTGCAACACATTTATATTCCTGACGGGCCAAGATCTGCAACCGTCCCATGCCTCTTCCAGTATAACGTCTGTGAAATGTATTTAAATGGATATGTTATTAATGTCTGTGTGTGGTTGTGTCTTGTTTTCCAGGATTCCCTGGACTACTAAAGCAGCAGCAGTCGTTTACTTTCACTGGATTTTAGTCCGACTCATTCTCCCTCAGCCATGGAATCGGTATGTCCCTCTGCTGTTTACAGCAACTTCTATCTCTCTCCCTCTCGCACGTGCAGAGCAGCGGCTGTGTTCAACCCTCAATGCTGGAATGTTTAGAGCAGGAGCATGCCTGTCCTCGCCCTCACTAGGTTTGTCAGGAGCTTTGTGTGTGGGACTGTTTATGCACACACACTTTTGATCTTTCTGTCGACTATTGTAAGTTCAAAAAGTAGTTGTAATTCGCATTTAGGGCTGGCACTACTACGTGCCAGCAGGGAGTCTATTAATTAGGTTTGAACAGACGTTTCAGCGGTCACTCCAATGAACTGGGCACAGGCAGTTTTTCAGCTGTAAGTCGGCTTCACAATCAACCCGTTCTTTTTCATCAGGATGATCTGGGACTTCAATTTAGTAAACAGCAGCTCTTCTTAAGCTATATAACAAGCAGTGTTAATTTGACCATCATTTCCGAATCCTCAATGCTTTTTTGCCGTTGTCTGGCACTGAAGCGCTGCGGGAGGAGGGGCAGCTCTGCCGGCTACACACCTCGAGGCACAGGCTGCGTTTGTTTGATACTTAGGCCCAATCCCATTTCTACCACTTACCCCTTCCCCTTACCTCTTCAAAAAAAGGAGAAGGGGTAAGGGGTAGAAATGGGATTGGGCCTTTGTGTTGTGTTCTTTATTTTTTTTAAACTAATTAAAGGTTGTAACAGCGATGTTGGGTGACGTCACTTCTGTTGGTATTTGAAGCGAGATCCCAAACAAACAGCCAGCTTAGCCCTCCCTTCCGTATTTTATGCATCCATGAATGGTGCGCGAAACCCCACAAAACCCACCCCTTGTTGGTGATTGGTTGGAATATTATTTATTTTGTTTTTGAGTGTTTGGGTGTACCATTTGTTTTTGTATACGAACTTGTAGCATAGGCTGCCTACAGAGACTTGTTTTTTTGACGGCCTGCTTATGGGGTCGCAGCTAGCGGATCGTGAGGAAAGATCAGAGAAATGTGATCATTTAGGTTTCGGCCTAGATTCGCTGATCCAACCTTTAACATTTAACTATTTAACGTTCTATCCACAAGAGTGTAATTGTGTTTAAAATGAACATTTATTGATATTGTCAGCATTTTTATTGGGGTTTACGTTACATCGTTAACCGCTACATCCCTAAACAACGGTTTAATTTAGTATACCAACTTTTGACAAAAGAATGATAGCCAACTTCAGTTTAGAGTAATGAAACATTTTATTTTCAAATGTTAGTTAGATCAGAAGAGAAGGACAAGATTTGCTTACGTTAGCTGACACAATCATGAAAGAAAACAAAGACCTGTTTCAAAATTTATTTCATCATTTGAATAGTATACATTTTTTACATTTTGATTCCCCGGAATTCGTTCCAAGAGCCCTAGTACACAGCCATGTTTATTATGTTTCCAGCTTTTCATTGCGTGAACTAGGAACAGCATGGTCGACTTGCGCTGCACTGACTTGTCTGCACTCTTACGCCGAGGTAAAAGGCTCCCCCTTTCTTGCAAGGCCAACTCCTGACACAACAGAGCTAATGGTTGACTCCAGGAGCACTCTGCTTGTCCAACTAGATTATGACATCTTCTTAGGAGACAGGCATGGCTTTCACCCTTTTCCTAGTATCGGCCACGTCGGCCAGACTAAAATGCAGATGACAGTGTATCTGCCGAATTGCTGAATTGAGATTCAAATACCTACCTCAAGAACTAATATTTGTGACCTTTAATTTAATTAATTTTTCTGACAGTCACCACAATTCCAGTTTTAAAATGAAAAGACACTGCTAACAAGTTCTAAATCTCTGGTGTTATTATAGCACAGTGGCTAATAATATAAAAATGTGAGCCGACAAATCAACCCGAGAGAGAGCCGGTGCCTCGACTGTAGTTTCGGAATCATCACTGGCCTGAACTGGCACCACCCTTACCCCTCCATCCCCCTACCCCCGGCCAAAGTAGTGTCTGCTTGTTTGTGTGCAAGGGCGATTGCTTACCGTCAGTAGGAAGGAGGAAAACTGATCACAAACCTCTGGTACTAGTAGGCCCCGCCCTCTCCACACCTTCCCACCCAGCCCTCCCCGACTAATATGATGCCAGTCACATGTATTACTGGAAGCAAATCTCCCTCATTCTCTCTTCTTGCGTGGGTGGGGTTATTAATGTGTGTATTCTTTAATGGTCCCTGTATCGTGTGTGTGTGTGTGTGTGTGTGTGTGTGTGTGTGTGTGTGTGTGTGTGTGTGTGTGTGTGTGTGTGTGTGTGTGTGTGTGTGTGTGTGTGTGTGTGTGTGTGTGTGTTTGATTAAAGGCTCTGCCCTCTCCTCATAACCCTCTTATGTTCCTCTTTTTCTAAATCTTTATCTCGCCTCACTTCCAAACTCAGTCTCCATTTTCTCTCTTGCTCTCTGCCTCTGGTATTATTAGTTTGTGTGGCAGTAGTCCTTCTGTGCACGCAGGGCCCGACAGTCATATTACATAACTCCCAGCTATCGGGCTCCTCCTGCACCAGGCCGGAGAGACTACTCCACTATAGGCTTCTTTATTTGCCCAACCTTTCCACTTCCTCCCCTCCGTCCCTCCCCTCCTTCCCCGACAGGCGCAGTCCTTGCAGAAGATAGAGGGAGTCTGTTTGAGGGAACAGTCGAGCCTCTGTGGAGGGGAGACAGGCTCCTCTTAGCTGGCCACCACTGGCCCGGCTTACATCTCCAGACCTGGAATGTGAGGTCTTCCATGTGCCGGGGTGAGGCTAGAGAGGGGGTGTTGGGGGAGGAACTATGAGGGTTCTGTGCACTTTCTGTGTGTGTGTGTGGGTGAGTGTGTGGGTGGGTGGCTCATCTGGCTGGTGATTGTTCAATGTCTTTGTTTTATTTTTTCCCATAGGTGCATGGCTTGTTTTGTTTTTTAATGCTCCCTACTAAGTGCAATACTCCACCACGCATACACTCGTGCTCTTACACACAGGTTGGTTACACTGAGGCAAGAGATGTGTCATGTTACACTACATAAGGAAGAGTTGCTTGTAAGAGCAGAGAACAAGAATGTTCTCCAATAGGATGTTGTGTGTTCTTAGCAGAGAGAACTCGTCTCTCGGCTTTAACTCTGGTTTTTTGGACTGAACCATATCTGTTCAATGTGGACCAGCCAAATGGTGGTGGTGAAATTCAAACATGGGGTCTTCCAAAGTAGGGCCACTGTGAATATCCTTGTAGCTTCCACATTCAAAACATGTGCAAAAGCTTAAGCAGCGCAGCATGTTTGTGTTACATAAAAACATACCCGCTTGTCTACTCTGGGATCCGTAACTGTGTTTAATCGCTGTTTCAGCAGTAGCTGTCAATGGGTAAAAAGGAAAGGGGCTTTCTTAGCTGACAGCTAATTGGACTGACAAATTGTTCCTTCCACCACAAACCCGAAGATATTATGAAGTCTATTTCTGGGCTTCATTCTACTGGCTAACTCTTGCTTTCGGTTTCAATGTTAGCCCCATCTAAATTCTGTTAGTCTTGATCTTAATTGCCCTGCCTCTCTCTTTTTTTTTGTCCATCTTTCTCTATTTTTTTTTCTCCCTCCTTCTTTTGTGGTTAAGTCCATCCCCTCAACCTTTGCATCTGACTCCTTCTTCTCTCTGTTTAAGTGTCTCTGAATATCTCTCCCATTCTATAGCCTTTATTAGGCAGGAGGGAAAAATATGTACACTACTCGTTGGAATCCAGTCCTACAACACTTTCTGTGCCTAACTCGTTATAACTCTTGCATTTAATTGCGGTAAACTGGCAGTGATTCTGATTTTCCTCTGCCAAGGTGTTTTATCTAGCTTCATCAGTGCTTACAAGAACTGCTTTGTGCATATGTTTAAATGTGGATATGCTTAGAAATAAATGTTTACATTTAAAAGTGCATTTAACAACAGTTTTATTGCAAATTATTTAGTAGTTTATCACCAAAGGCTCCTATTTTCCATTTGTAAATCAGACTATCCATTCTTGTTATATAGCGTTATGCCATGAACACTTTGGAAAACCCTATGTATTTGTTTATATCTTGTGCAGTGGCAGATGGTTGGTAATGGCAGCACGCTAGCATAGTCAATGGTAGTGCTGAATGTGGTGACTAGTAGTCCCGGCCTGTGTGTCTGGCTTGTTTACCTGAAAGGGACCTGGCCGGCTCCAGCACTCTGCTCCGTCTATGTTATGTCAGCAGCCAGCCAAGTTCACATCAGAGAGGCGTTTCTCTGTGTTTAGAACTGGTGTCTAATTTTAGAGCTGCTAGGCACTGGTCTAAGCTTGGGAGGCTGAGATAAGACCTGTCCCCTCGCTTTCCTCCCATGTGCTGTGAATATGTCTACCTTCTGCACCAGTGCTGTTGGTCAGTTGGCTTAACAAAAAGACTCAGGTACCAGAGTGCATTTGACATGGTGGATATAAATGCATATGGGTCTGGTGTAAAGATATAAATATAAATAATATAAGGGATGCACCGATTCTACCTTTTCTTAGCCCAAGAACAAGTACTTACATTTAGGTACTCGCCGATATCAAGTACCTATATGAGTACTGA
The DNA here is from genome assembly GCA_900291075.1 of Melanogrammus aeglefinus. Classification (NCBI taxonomy): domain Eukaryota; kingdom Metazoa; phylum Chordata; class Actinopteri; order Gadiformes; family Gadidae; genus Melanogrammus; species Melanogrammus aeglefinus. The sequence continues at coordinate 24,613 of OLKM01000544.1, read as the reverse complement.
ATACTACCATTAGAGTTTAAAGAGCCACTGTTTCAGCGGGAATTCAAACACTGAATGTTTTAGGCTGATGGCTCTAGGTAAGAGGGTGGCGTGTTATGGTTATGGCCCATGGCAGCTTTGTGGTACTTTTTTAGTACCTTTTGAGTAGTGATCGACCGATATATCGGCCGGCTGATACTTACGTTTTTTTACGTGCATCGTATCGGCCGATTTCCTATTTATTTATTTTTTTGGCATGATTTACAGCCAGTGATAACCTTTGTTATCATCATTGTGTCTTTTTTAAATTGAGGGAGGATTAGCGGGCTATTAAAGGGTACTGTCGGCGGTGGAAACGCGACCTCAGAACTGAGCTGGGCTATACCGCCCCCTCCCTACCGGACTGAGGTGAACCGAACCGTCCCGCACTCTGCAGTGGAAACGCGGCATAAGACTGAAAACGGCCTGTTTAACATGTGAGTCAACGAAGAATTGCTCCCTTTTTGGTACCACCTCGTAGTGGCCACCCGGTGCTACTGCAATGTTTGTCACTTCCGCATTGGATGCTGGTATATCTCGCTGTGGTTGGGGCTTGCTGAGTATGCAGTATCGCTGTCAAATCTGTGACGTCTGTAACGAAAAGTAACGCTGCGCAGAATTTAAAAAGGAACTATGTTTCGTCTTTACCTTTTACATTAAAAAGTAGTTATGTTACTGTGTTAACGCGTTATTTACTTTGTAACGTGTTGCACGCAACACTGTCTAGTGGTCTCACGGTAACGTCATAATCATACTGTAGTGCAAATTCACACCTGTATACTTTCTTTTTGTATACTTTTTTTTTTTTGTATACTTTTTGTATACTTTTTTTGTATACTTTTCCGTTAATACCGTACACCCCTACCCTAGAGTTTTTGTAATGAATTGATGGTGTGGAATTTTCATCGCCCAATGTGCTGTCATCTACAGTTCTATAAGGGCGCTCTTATTGTGTAGTGGTGTTCTGAAGGAGCTGGCTGATGCTGGTTAGTGGACTTTGAAGGGAGTGAGGAGGGTGCAGGGTGCATGCACATGGTCTCTTTGCTCTCCAGTTTCCAGCCATAATGACCCAATAATGGCTGCTATTCTGATTTGTTTATGTCAGACCGGTGTCGGTTTTCAGGAAGTTTTGCCCTGAAGGGGAGTATCTAAGTGTATAAGCGAAACAAACGCCCAAGACGCGCTTGCATGCACACGCGAGACACGCCCACTGACACGAGCACAAACACGCACAGGAGACGCACACACGAGCACAGACGCACACACGAGCACAGACGCACACACGAGCACAGATGCACACACGAGCACAAGAGACACACATACTGTGTGTGTGTGTGTGTGTGTGTCTTATCTCGTCCAGCCGAACAAAGAAAGAAAGATGGATATATTCCCCCCCACCCCACCAATCCCATGCTACTTTGTGTGGGTGTCCTGTAGCCAGCCGTCCCCCCTTTCCCTAGCCATAAAGCAGTGACCTTGGTTTCAAGTAGCTGTGCTCTGCTAGTAAGCCAACACCTCTCCAGGGATGGGCTGACCTTGTTCTCTGACACTGTAAGTAACCCCTTCCTCTCTTCACACACGCATGCACACACACGGATACTAACTAATTATAATGTCAACATGCACACATAGATGTACGTAGACAGGCATCTCTCTGCAAGTTTGATTTGGACTTTGATACTTGGTTCCAAACTTAAGGGGCCTGATATGTCAGGGATGGTACATGATCATCTCTTCCGCTTCTTTATAGCCAAGCCTAATCTTTCAAACAACGCACCCTCCCTGTTTATGTGCTCTGCCTTGTAATCCTGCTTTCATATACATTCTCGTGTGTGTGTGTGTGTGTGTGTGTGTGTGTGTGTGTGTGTGTGTGTGTGTGTGTGTGTGTGTGTGTGTGTGTGTGTGTGTGTGTGTGTGTGTGTGTGTGTGTGTGTGTGTGTGTATTTTGCTGCAGTGATTATGCCCTGTAATCTATCAAATACCTTTCAAAAGTTTGTGGCATGATCAATACTTTCTAATTGGTAACAAACAATTTAATTACCGACATATACATGCATCTTTTAGCATATTATGTTTTGATATAAGATGTAAACATAAAATAATTTCAAAGGCTTCTCACAGACTTATTGCAAACATTTATTTCTGAAGTGTGATCACCTTCTTCTAGCACACTGGGGTGGTCCGGCTGTTCCATCACCACAATTTTGCCGTGCTTCTGCAGCAAGTGGGTCAGCACCTCTGAGCTGCTCATTGTTGCTGTCGTAATCCACAAAGATCTCAAAGTCTGAATACCTGCGCAGCACTTGCAGGGCAATCGGATATGATTTCATGTACTTTAAATTGGGCCTTTTGTTACCAAAATCCTTTACACGGGTGTGACATATGTACTGGTTTGTTTCTTTCAATCCATAATTGTTATCAAGTGCGGCTTATGCACGATAAGGTATTTGTGTGATTGTGTGTGTGCATGTCATTGCTGGACCAGAACTAGTGACTAGTTAGGAGTCCAGAAGCAGAAAGAGATGGGCCTGTATGGACTGAACCATTCCCACACCACGCTCCCTGTCTAGCTCCACCTCCGTCCCCAGCCTAGCCCGGCCATAATCTGCAGGCCTGTCCGCACCCAGTGGACAATGTTGAATGTGTGACAATCATGCCAATCTAGCTAATAGAATTGATGGTAAGAGAGAGTGAAACTATGCACTGAGCTTAACAGATGGGTATATATTTTTCTCTTTTTCTGTCTCTTTCTCAATCTCTCGGTCTCTCTGTGTGGGTGGGTGTGTGAAGAGTATTGTTGATGAAACAGGCAGCTGTGGGCTCAGTATAGTGTGTTTATCTGTTGCTACATTGTAACAATACCCCTTGACCCCTCATCACCCCCTGAATGGACCCAGGCGAGGAGGAGAGGGGTCAGGGAGAGACTGTTGGCTCTAGTTGCCTCGATTTTATTGTTTGGGGAACGGATGAGGAGGGGATCACAAAGTCAGCTAGCTGGATTCCCGTTGCTCATGTCGTTCTCGGTCTAGGCTTTATTAGCCTCAAAAACATTAATTTACATTGATAAGCACAATGTAACTCTCTCCATCTTGCTTTATTTTCTTAGTTTCTCTCTCAATATCTCGCTCACTCATGTTCTCGCTTCTCGTCATCGTTTGCCCTCATCTCCTCGTCCTTGCTTTTGCGTTTGACCCCATGTGTCACGGTTTGCTGCTCCTGACACATGGTCCTGGTGCTGACCGATCAGGTCAAACTCTGTAGCGTTGCCTGTTGGAACTGTATTCTTCCTCGGTTGGTTGGTTATTGTCAAGCTATCTATGGACCTGGGCTGTAATGGTTACCGTCAAAAAATCGTACCGTACAGGATCGCACGCACAGTTTGGTGCGCAAACTGCAGGCTCTGATTCTCTTTGAGTTCTGCTGTTAGATCTGCTGCCTTAGATACACACAAGTATTATTATATACATTATTAACTATACATGTATACACTGTTGCAAGCAACCCCGGTCGTCGGTGGCTGGGATTCTCAAAACAAACGCTCAAGCAGGGTTGCGGTTCAACGGTTTTATTATGTGCAGCTCACAAAGGAAAGGGTTAATCATACAGAAACTTAGGTTTCTTCCACACTGGGGCAAAAGGGGTGAGGGGTCTCCGGGTCCGGTCCATTGGCGTGGCTATCACTCCCTGCTTCTCCCGCTCAGTCCACGAATGTCTCCAACTCGGCTCCCTCCCGGCACGAGCCACATGGCTGAGAGAGCCCTGAATGAGTGGAGAAGCAGGCTATTTAAGCCCTGCTTCTCCACCTGTTCCTCAGGTGCTCTGCATCTCCTTAATTATCAACAGCCAGGCTGCCCCAATACGTATACACCCAGTGTATACGTGGCTGGTCAGGCTGGATGTTCGGAAGATGCCGTAGGCAGTGATTGAGTGTATTTTATATTATTGACATATCAATACATGTTTCAGCAATAAAGCCAAAAAATAATTATAGATTAAACGAAAAGTACAAAAGTATCGACCGTGCTGCTAGAGAACACATTCATTATTTTCTCTGGATAGCTTGTTGTTGTTGTTGGCATACTTAATCTTTACCATATTTGATACCACGGGGAAAATTTTTGACACTTTACCCCACTATTGAAAGTTCAGGGCAAATATAATTGAATAACACCAAACCAAATACACATATGGCTACTAGATAGCGCTGAAGGACATGTGTTCTGATTGAAGGCAATCTACCTATTTCCTCATGTTTCTAAACATACCCAAAATTTTTGCCAATTCTTCTTTGCAAAATAGGTCATTCTCAACCAGATTGGATGGAGAGCGTCTGTGAACAGCAATTTTCAAGTCTTGCCACAGCTGCTCAATGGGATTTAGGTCTGGACTTTGAATGGGCCATTCTAACACATGAATATTCTTAGATTTATAGATATATTTAGATCCATCCATCTTCCCATCTACGCTGACCAGCTTCCCTGTCCCTTCTGAAGAAAAGCATCTCCACAGCATGAGGTTGCCACCACCATATTTAACAGTGGGGTTTGTGTGTTCAGGGTGATGAGCAGTGTTAGTTTTCCACCACACATAGCGCCTTTGCATTTAGGCCAAAAAGTCCAAAAATGCCAAAACTTTGGTCTCATCTGACCAAAGCACCTACATGTTTGCGGTGTCCCCTACATGGCTTGTGGCAAACCGCAAACAGGACTTTTTATGCCTTTCTTTGAACAATGTCTTTCTTCTTGCCAGTCTTCCATAAAGGCCAGATATGTGGAGTGTACGACTTATAGTTGTCCTTTGGACAGATTCTCCCACCTGAACTGTGGATTTCTGCAGCTCCTCCAGAGTGACCATGGGCCTCTTTGCTACTTCTCTGAGCAGTGGTAGGTTTGCGGTTGTGCCATACTTTTTCCCTTTTTGGATGATTGTTTGAATGGTGCTCCTTGAGATGTTCAAAGCTTGGGATATTTTTTTAGAACCTAACCCTGCTTAAAACTTCTCCACAACTTTATCCCTGACCTGGTGAGTTCCTTGGTCTTCATGATGTTGTTGTTCACTAGTGTTCTCTAGCAAACCCCTCAGGCCTTCACCGAACAGGTGTTTTTATACTGAGTAAATTACACACAGGTGGCCTCTATTTACTCTTTAGGTGACTTCTGAAGGCAATTTATTAGACGATGTATTTAGGGGTATCAGAGTACAGGGGGACTATAGCTGCTTAACTAATTTGGATTATAATGGTTTTCAATTGATCCCCAACTGCCTAGTTTCAGTTTCAGTACACCGCAAAAATCATGGTTGATTTAAATCTTGAAGAAGACAATGTCAATGAACCCGCTGAGGCCTTTACTAACCGGCCAAATCTTTTAATTGAGCTCTATAGTTATGTGATGTGTGCTCTTAGATGGAACTCTGTGGTGGAAAAATCTGTCTGTCTTCTAGTTATTATAATGATGATTAGCTCTCTGATGGAGCTCTGTAGTTATGTGATGTGACCTCTAGGATGGAGGTCTGTGATGGATAAAAAGCCTGATTGAGTAAAAGAAGGATGGATCTTTGCCTAAAGCTCTAGGGTGCAAAGAGTGTTGTCTTGTGTTCATTCACAGAATTAAACTCTGGTCTCACTATTTGACGCAGGCTGTCCATACAAGGAAGTGCAAGTGTGTTCTTTCCTGCAGTCCTGATTAGGGCTTGCCTCTCGATCTCATGCATTCTGTTACCCAATCCACCAAGGAGACAAGTAAAACGATGAACACAGCTGTATAGAAGGCTAGATTATGTTGTAACATAACTGCTAATGACTAGTGGTAGTTTAAGCTGTAGTTTGGCTTTAAGTCTTTCTTGAAACTTGTTCTTGGTAGTGGTGTTTTTGAAACACTTCTATATTTACCCTTCTTGCAGTTGGTTGTGTTCCAGAAGCTGCCATGCTTCATTATTCAACATTTGCTCCAGTTGTTGAGGTTATATTTAGCAGTGTAGTGGGGGAGAACCAAACACACTTACCCACCAATGGTAGCCAGAAGCTCACAGCTCCAATCTGAAGGCTAGCTCGCAAATGACTGTTCCCTTATCCTTCTTCTCCCCTCCCTTTCATCCATCTTTCCTCCCCCCTCTCCTCCTAACCCCTGTTCAACAACAACAACAACAACAACAACAACAACAACATTCTCCTTCCTTCAAAGATCCCCTTATTTGCTATTGATATCATTAAATTTCTATCCGTTTCTGTAGTTCTGTCGCTCTCTCTTGCTCCCCCCAACCCATTTCCTCCACTTCGGTTGATACATCTTTCTACCAGAATAGCAGACCAATTATTTGTTTTCATTGTCGTGTATTTTTCCCTTTTTTTTTTTTTTTTTTTTTTACTATTTTTATTTCACTTTTTTCTTTTTCTTTTTTCTGGGCTCAATAATGTAATGCTGCTTTGTTTTAAGCTATGCTGCCTGTTGTGGTTTCTTGATTTCCACTGTTGTCATCTCTTCTAACTGCCCTTAGCCTTGTTAAATATTATACACATTCTATCCTATTCTGTGATCTTGACAAGGAATTTGTATACATTTTTGTGAACATCTCTTTGAATTTGTTCCATTTGTAAGTATATTTAATTGTATATTCTACAAATGTACTATAAATATACAATTCAATTGTATGGCTGAATAAATTCTTCCATATCCGGAGCCCTAACACTATAATGTCCTCCGCCAAAGACTCCAGCTACACCACCATCATTTACCACGTCACCTCCACCGACACCCCCGCATTATCTTGCGTGTCTCCATTACTAGAGTAACCGCCCTGCACCACAAACCTCCATAATACAATGTTCCATTAGATTGCATCAGCCAGATTCAAGCTGGCCTTTTAGACTCTCCTTCTCCCACTCTCCCCCTCCGTCTATATTGTCTCTCTCTCTATCCCGTCTCCCCTCCTTTCCCTTCCTTCATCTTTGTCTTCACTTTCTCTCTCCCTTCTACCAATTTATCTCTTTCTCCCACTTTTACACTCTTCTTCTGATATATTTTGTGTATTACTTCTTTGTTTCAAGAGGGGAAAGAGTTCATGAGGTTTTGCGTGATGAGTCTTGGTGGGAAGTGTTCAGGCCAAACGCTTTAGCCAGGTATTTTCCATTCATTCCTCCGAACCCTTCCTTGATACCCAATGTTTCAAAAAGCAGGCAGACCTTGAAAGCAGTGTAACTAATTGTTCTTTGCTTTCATGATGGCTATGCTTGCTTTCTAAACATGCAAGTTAGTAATGATGGAGCAACAACTCAAGCTATATGTGCTATGCTAGTAACTAGGCCTGCATGATTCGGGGAAAAATATTTGTGATATTTTTATCACGATTCTCTGCCACGATTCAACATCATTTGGTCATGAACCATGACCAAAAAAAAAGGCAGTACCAAACAGTTTTTTGGCACCTCTAACACGTTGCTTTTCATATGGCTCTTTATAACTGATTAAAGTGCAGTATCAAAAACAGAATTATTTATTTTGTACAAATAGCAGCACATTGTCTTTAATTGCTGGCCTGTTAGAACTACTGAACCAACGCCAAACACCTGTAAAGGAAGGCTTTATAAAAAAAAATAATAATACCAAAAGCAAACATTTTATTTTTGACCATGACAGGCTATAGAGTAGAAAGAAAATACATTCTAAATGAACGAGACTGATACAATAAATAAGTTATAAAAAAAAAACAAGAATAGACAATTTAACAATTGAACATGGTTTAACCTCTTAAAAAGGATGTTGTAAATTAAGTAACAGTGGACATACACAAGTCCACTTTAGAGCAAAAGTAATGTATGCCTAGATAATCTTTTTTGTTATGTACATGTTGTTGATTTAACTTAAGTAACTAAGCTTAACTGTAAAGGTGCTTGCACACCGCCACGCGGCAACCGTCTTTATATCCGCCTCGCTGCCAGAGGGTTCAGCGCAGCGGTGTGAAGGGCCAGGCGTTTTCAAAAGCGGCTGCTGCGGCTGCCGCCGAAAGTTTCAAAACGGGGAAAGCTGAGCGGTAGGGCAAAATATGTGCGGGTTCACGTTGGCGGCAACCGCTTCCTGGTCAACAGCCGCTTTTGTAACCACCTCCCCTCTGCCGCCCTTACCTCATAGAAATTAATGGAGGCGGCGAGTTGCCGCGCCGCGATGTGAAACCGGCTTAAGCTTAAACCAAATGTCACGTCAGTACATTATAGTTTAACAATCCTTTTCAAGAAAGGGATATAAAATGTAAACAAAACAGTCAACATACGTACGTCCACTTCAGTTAAATAGGCATGAACTGTATGCCTCCAAAACATTTTTTTAAGGATTTTTTTCTTTTAAGCTTGCCAGAGTACACTGAATGAGCATTAGCAATTATTATGTCAGAATACAAGCATATCTGCCTTTTCTGGTAGGATTCTTGAGTGCTTTGCACTAATGGTATCTCCTGCTGTGGAGAATACCCTTTCTGAGGGAGTATAAGAAGCCCGAGCACACAAATACTTTTGTGCTACATCATACAGAAGTGGCAAAGGGTCCTTCTTCTGCCACCACCATAGAACAGGGTCAGATGACATGGGAATGTCTTCTGTACATTCGTATTTCTAAGTCTACATGCGTCGCTCACCAATGTTCTGGGTCTCTTAGGGTGCTACCTGCTGCATGCTCCTCCTCTCCAAACAGCTCCTCTATGGCCGTCTTGGGGTGCTTTAAAGGCACAGCCTGAAATTAAAAGGTCCATAAACGTTTTGACTGACACTCATGTGGCCCTACCAACAGAAGTAGAAACATATAAACCCGGTGTGCAATGATCATGTTTGAAGTAAAAAAAAAATGCTTATTAGATGGATGAAGGATCCGCACTGTCCTTTAGGACAGATGGGTTGTTTAACACGCAGTGGGTTGCTTAATGCGCCTGCCGTTTATTGCATGTGTAAGTTTGTACGTTTCGTGGGGTCCAGACTCAGTAGTAGGGCTGATTGGAACAGTAGGTTTCGTTTTTTGATGAAAAAACATTCTATGTTTTTACCTTGATTCATTTTCCCTCATCTTTTGTCTCGTTTATTTTCTTTCTGTTTTAGTTACTCTGGCGCTAAGGTCGCTCGCAATTTCTAATCAAACACATACAGGACCAAAGCCAATCTGAGGCAAAGACCCAACCAAGCTCTTTCTCTTATTGGTTTCGACCACGATATGATCCTACCATGAGTGTGAGTTCGGTCATAGGGGACCACAGAGAGATGATGTGATTTCGAGGAAATTTATGTTTTCACCCGGGCACCAGTGCGTCCTAAAAAAATGTATAAGTCACACCCTTAAATATTTTGTTTGCATGTGCAACCAAATTGGTCGCACTCTGGAGCCCTGGAATTCCTGTAGTATTTCTTCAAACTCCTCAGCCAGCTGTTTGGGCTTCATACACTGCCCTGGTTCTTAGGACTTTACCTACGATCTTTCCCTGCTTTGTATAATGTACAGTGACAGTTATATAATGGTCTTCGGCAAGGCTTGTAATGTCCATCCATCTGCTGTAATGGCTGCCTTTTTCACATCTCTGAATTTTGGAGAGGGAAGTTTTCTCTTTCAGCCTGATCATTACCATCGTCAACAGAGGACACAGTGGAGCTTGTTTGACTCGTACGCAGGCTTTTGAACACAATGCATTCTTGGTACTTAATTCCATTCTGGGTAGACAAATGTTTTAGCATGTTGCTGGTATTTGCACCTTTACACAATATAACAGCATTGCATTGATTACAAAGGGCAGCATTTTCATCGTTTTTGGTGTCCTGGAGCCAGACTTTTGATCGCTTCCTCCTCTCTATGATGCTGCCTCATTGTTTGAAGTTTGAGAAAACCGGAAAACGTTCTGCAGGTAAATGAGGGCATCGTTAAGAAGAATCGATTATTTTTGAGGCGTACAATTCCGATGGAATTGGTTAGTTGGAACCGGTTCTGAGTAGGAAACGGTTCTTGATTCCCACCCCTACTAGTAACACACTCAGCATTTAACAGAGCTTCACTGTGACCAAAATGATTGCATTTATTGTGTGGATGGGAGGTAATGTGTTCCTAGGTCCAGTTGGGACAGTAAAAAAGAATAAAGCTTCAAAAAGAAAAATTACATAATCAGGACTAAGTGCTGCATGAAAGAGGTCCTACTAGGTTATGTCAGAGCTTCAATATGAAGTGGTTGGCACACCAGACGAGAAATGTACACACGTGGACAAAATTGTTGGTGCCCCTCTGTTAATGAAAGAAAAACCCACAATGGTCACTGAAATAACTTGAAACTGGTAAAGTAATAATAAATAAAAAATTACTGAAAATTAACCAATGAAAATCAGACATTGCTTTTGAATTGTGGTTCAACAGAATCATTTTAAAAAACAAACTAATTAAACAGGCCTGGACAATAATGATGGTACCCTTGACTTAATATTTTGTTGCACAACCTTTTGAGGCAGTCACTGCAATCAAACGATTTTTGTAACTGTCAATGAGACTTTTGCACCTGTCAATAGGTATTTTGGCCCACTCTTCATTAGCAAACTGCTCCAGTTGTCTCAGGTTTGAAGGGTGCCTTCTCAGATGGCATGTTTCAGCTCCTTCCACAGATGTTCAATAGGATTTAGATCAGGGCTCATAGAAGGCCACTTCAGAATAGTCCAATGTCTTGCTCTTAGCCATTCTTGGGTGTTTTTAGCTGTGTGTTTTGGGTCATTATCTTGTTGGAGGACCCATGACCTGCGACTGAGACCAAGCTTTCTAACACTAGGCAGCACATTTCTCTCCAGAATGCCTTGATAGTCTTGAGATTTCATTTGTACCCTGCACAGATTCAAGACACCCTGTGCCAGATGCAGCAAAGCAGCCCCAGAACATAACTGAGCCTCCTCCATGTCCTCAATTTTTGCGTCTGTGAACATAGAGCTGATGTGCCTTGCCAAAAAGCTCCAGTTTTGTCTCCTCTTTCCATAGGACATTCTCCCAGAAGCTTTGTAGCTTGTCAATATGCATTTTGGCAAATTCCAAAATTCCAAATTCAAGAGTCTCGCTTTTTTATGATTTGCTTTCAACAGTGGTGTCCTCCTTGGTCGTCTCCCATGAAGTCTTGAACTTGGGCTCAAACAACGACGGTGCGATCTGACACTGATGTACCTTGACCTTGGAGTTCATCTTTAATTTTTTTGGAGGTTGTTCTGGGCTCTTTGGTTACCATTTTTATTATCCATCTCTTCATTTTGTCATCAATTTTCCTCCTGCGGCCACGTCCAGGGAGGTTGGCTACAGTCCCATGGACCTTAAACTTTTGAATAATATGTGCAACTGTAGTCACAGGAACATCAAGCTGCTTGGAGATGGTTTTATAGCCTTTTCCTTTTACATGCTTGTCTATAATTTTCTTTCTAATCTCCTGAGACAACTCTCTCCTTCGCTTCCTGTGGTCCATGTTCAGTGTGGTACACACCATGTCACCAAAGAGCACAGTGACTACTTTTCACCCTTTAAATTGGCAGACTGACTGATTACAAGTTTGAAGACATCTGTGATGCTAATTAAAGGACACACCTTAGTTTAACATTTCCCTATGGTAAAATTATTTTCAATCTTTTCTACGGGTACCGTCATTTTTGTCAAGGCCTGTTTCATTAGTTTGCTTTTTAAAATTATCTGTTGAACCACAATTCAAAAGCAATGTCTGATTTTCATTGGTTAATTTTCAGTAAATTTTTATTTATTACTTTTGTCAGTTTCAAGTTATTTCAGTGACCATTGTCTGTTTTTCTTTCATTAACAGAGGGGTACCAACAATTTTGTCCACCTGTCTATTGTTGAGTTTATTCGGTTCAAAAACCTACCAGTCTCGGATGATATTTAGACGCCGTCCCGGCAGGGCTCAAAACTAGGATTTTCTAACTTCTTCATTTGGCATGTCCGTTGTCACAGAATCTTCCCTCTGTGTACATTCATTATATAAGATTCACTCACTTTGAAATTATCAAAGTGGTCTTTTAATTTTTTTCTACTGCCAGTGACTTGACATCTCGAGATTTCTCATCTACTATAGTACATTTCTGCACATGCTCGTGAATAGAGGTAGTGTTGCTGGGCTATTATTATTATTATTTATTGAAACCTTTGCCACATGCTCTCAATAACTTTCGGCACATCCAAAACCTTGGCGTATGTTATAGCACCATACTAATTATATTAAACATGGAACAAGACCTAAATTTAAAGCTGCCTGGCGTGGTGCTCCATGGCTTGTATATCGTGTGTCCTGCTTTACAATGAAGCTCTGCTGTAACAGAGTCAAACTCGGACCAAGAGTGCATCCGAAGCCACCGACTTCCTCCACACAGCACTTGAAATTACAGTTTTGCTTTTTTAAGCTTTATTCCAATAAACATGTTTTTTAGGGTGATGAAGCGTGGTTTCAATGATTGCGTCTGGTATCGCGATATCGGAGGTATGACTTGGGAGAGTAGTAAAGGATCAACATGCGTTACAGAGATGGAAGGTAAATGGACAGATTGTATAAAAAAGGATTCAGCCAAAATTCTTATGGTGCCAAGAAAAGTGTGTGGTACTAGTAGTACATGATAGTCTTGAGCCCTGTTTGAACACATTCTTTTCATTAACCTTGCAGAAATTGCAAGCTACGTTTTGTGCTATTCAATTAGCCATTTGCTTGGAATTGAAAAGCATTCATTCGAATCATACAAGCGCATGCTAAAATTTTGTTTACGGGCTACAAACACACACAACTTAAAGGATTTTGGCTTGATTGCTCGGATCCCAGGTTAATTGTTGACAATATCTCTTGTCTATATGTAAAATCTAAGTGTGCGGGCACCTCATTCATTCATAAAATCGACCTACATTTTTGGCAAATTAATGCCATTGAATCCCTTTCCACTACAAGTGAGTCTTCGGTGGTGTAATCATGGTGTCTACTCTGTATTGTTCATCCCAAGTAAGTGCATGCAAACGGCCATGATTAGGTAATTTTCACCAATAGTGCCAATTTATGAACAAATCATGTTTTGATTCTGCTTTTACACACAGTTAGAACTCTTGAGTGAAGATCAGAGTCTAAACTTGAGGATCTGTTTATTTTTGGGCACTATTGTAGAAACCTATGATTACTTATGTTGAACAAAACAATAATACAGCTATTGGAGCTGCTTAACATTATTAGGAAGAGAATCGATGTCAATGGGTCTCCAACTTGGGGTCTTTCAAAAACAGAGAAATAATTAAAGCTATTTATGCTCTGTTGTTGTAGAACTAAACTACAGGGGGTGTCGTGCTGTACAGCTGAATTTACGTGTGCTTTGTTGCTGTATAGATCCAGCCCCAGCATTCAGTGCTCCTTCAGTGTTTCTTCAAGAAATGTTGTTTGCCAGAAAGCATAGGACTCTTTCCCATCCAACCACGCATCCAAAGAGAAGTGCGCAACCGTGTGTTGATGCGTGTCGGTGAGTGGGTCCGCGTGAGTGTGTCCATGCACGCACAGTGAATCCAGTGACATGCTAAGAGATCAGCATAGCAGTGACTGTATTCCTTCGCTCTTCTCTTCCCCCTAAATAACTGACATCTCCTTGAAACCTCAACAACCGATTGTATTGCTGCTGAAAACATCAATGTCATTACCAATTGAATGGCTAGCCTAGCATCTAGTAGCAAAACTAAACCAAAGTGTTTGTACTTACCGGTATTCTGGTAAACCTTGTTGGCAACACAAGTTGCTTGTTGTTTTGGTGATTGAGAAATCAAAAACATAATGTATAAACGGCTAGAAACTAGGTATAAAGGTAAAGCAACAAGTCGTTTTCTCCCTGGTTATCGAGATTATCAGCAAACTAAATCTACTCTACAAGCAATCCTATTCCTTTCTGCTTTGGAACAGTGAGTGCAGCGTGTGAAAGCAGAGTGGAAATTTTGTGGAAAGGAGAGAGGAGGAGTTTGTCACAGAACTCTTTGGGTTGACGGCGGTTGAGATGACGGTTATTTGATTTTGCTTGTGGTGAACGTCGTTCGACGTCGGTCAGAAGCTAATTCAACATTTTAGGGAGCCCCGATAACGGTTTTCACTCTTTAGTGTAGATTCTCCATTCATAGTCGTTGTGGTGGTATTGGATTAAATTATGTTTCGTGGACACTCTAATTAAACTGAAGTAGAACAGGAGGGAACATACTTCAGTTCAAGACACACACACGTTGATCTGTTGCATGAACGCAACCAAGCAGAAGACAGCTGGGCAAAGAGAATTTTAAGGTTTTTTCCAGTTTGTATTGTGTACTGTTGTTGGCAGCTACCTGTTTAGCATCCCTACCTTTGTCTGGGATGCTGTTATAGTTCTGTATTTTAGCCATGTGAACTCAGCCATGACTCGACTGTAAGTGTGGAGAAGAGAAAACATGCTGATTAGGCAGTTAGGAGTTGACGGACTTGTCTAGACAATGACTACTGCGACCCTTTAAATGGGCTTCCTACGTTCTAAGGGAAGATTGAGCATTTTCTGTTTATACAGGTCTGTAGTGAAATTATTATCCAAATGTACACATTTAAATATGTACAATGTTTTGGTCATATCTGGTTATTCTAACAACAACCTGGATCATCCGGTTGTTTGCTGTGTGATGTTTAGATTAGTCGATTTGCTCTTGCCCAACTATGTTTAATTGGTTGTCCAACTATGTTTAATTGGTTGGACAATTGCTGCTGTCCTATTCTCTGGGGCACGAGGGACACATGCAGACTGAATAATTTTACTTCTTAGTGATAAATTGTGTTAGAAATGACCTTGATTATTAATACAATTAATCTTAAAGGCGCCGTTGATTCTGTTGTATTAATCATATTCATCGGCTTAAAGAGTTTGTTTTCACAAATTTGAATAAAAAAATGAAGTACTTAGGCATTTATATAAAGTTCAAAATGTTAACTCTTCAACTAATCGATTGGTCAAAAAGTAAGTTTAATTTTAAGTTCATCAAGATTTTCTGGTTGACTACTCAATTTTTTTTTTCTTTAGCCAACCATAACATAAAAAATAATCAGTGTTTGCATGTGTGTTGACTAGTACATCAGCCTCAGAGCGTGCATTTGTGCTCGTGTGCACGCTTGTCCGTGCAACTCTTATGTGCATCCACATTTGGCGCATCACAGCGCAAGTAAATTGTCCTGAATTGCACTTTTACTTTGTATGCATGTCTGACCGATATCGGTTGGAAGATATTGGCCTTTCACAGATATATCTGTATCGAAGTATATGTCTGCCGATATGAAAACTTTAGAAATGGTTGTTTATAAATGCAATTACCTCTTTAGAATTCCTCTACACAGCTGGTTGGACCTCTAAATGCTTTTACTGAGCATCCACCTAAACCCTCCCAACACTAAGAGTTTTATATCATATCCTGTGTGACGGTTAGTAGCTCCTCCCCATATGGTTAATTGGTTCCGTTAGCCTAAGAACTAATGAGATGTTGCTGAGGCCCGAACTAGAGCTGCTCTAACCCCTGGGTACCACAATATATTATTTTCGAAATAGTCGATGTCGGTAATGTTTTTCTCCCTAATATCGGTATAGGCCCCTAAAATCCAATATTGATTGGGCTCTAGTCTGATGTTATGTACATGTAGGTGTTCTAGCTAATCACTTCCCAGTGAGCTCCATGTTCTTTTCCTCCAGTTTTATGCGTCCCCTATAGGGTTAACTCCTCCGGTGTAGCCATAGTAACTGCCCGTTTTCCGGCCCACTTTTAATATTTAGAAAAGAGAGAGGGGTGGGGGGACTTGAGTTGGATAAAGAAAGGGGGTTGATGAAACTGCATGTGACGAGCAATAGGATGAGATTTCCTCTTCACCTGCTTTACATGCACACACAGAGAATAGTGGACACACCAACACACTCAAGCCCATCCCAGTAGAGGTTCGGTCCAGATAATGTGGAGCATTTTTTTTCATTGATTTGAACGTGAATACAGCATACACAGTGGTGGTTAGTTTAGTTCATTCATTCTTGTTATAGGGGGTTAATAACACAGGCTTCTGGTTCCATTCGTCAAATGTCTATGGGAAATAACATTTCCTTTTACGATCATTTTTTGAATGATCGTACATAACAATCTCTGTAGGTGGCGAAGAACTAAAAGCTGCTCACGTTTTGAACTACACACTTTTTCCCTCTGGATTCCACTTTGGATTGTCAGTGCCGTTCAAATAGTTAACTATTATGAAGAAGCATTATGTTAACGCAGATCTGCTAGGTTGTGTGTTTTACAACAGATCCTTCTCTGCCTCCACTTCCCTACGGAAGTGATGCAGTGCACACTATTGGTATAATCATGCTCCTCTGTAGCCAATCAGGGCTCTCCTAAGGTGTTCTCTGTTGAACAGGCTTGTTTATCGGCTGACGATCCGTTGATGGCAAACGTTTCACAATACACTATTTAAAATCCAACAGTGCACAGCAATACTGAAGATCATATCCAAATTGCAGAAGATGTACAATAGAAAAATTACCGTCAGGGTATCAAGTGATCTTACTGACACAAGTGGAAAATATTTTGGGTGAAATATCAATTCAAGAAATGGGTTGTCTTGAATGCTGACAGTTTTTGGAGATGAAGAGCGTTGCTGCGGGAGTGGGTGGATGTTTTCCACCGTTCTGTAACGTATATCATGCCTGGTGAGGTGGAGGTGATGATACTGTCAAGTGGATGGTGGAGCTGGGGTACCAGGAGCTGCAGGTGACTGGCTGCCTGTCTCCAGGCAGAATCCCTTACACTGCGTCGCTATGGAGCCTGCTCCCGGGCTGCGTCCTCACATTGAGCAACAAGCGTGATCCTGAATACATTTTCAGTGGCTGCGGGATTAGCAGATTAGCTGCCTTGGATGTTATTTCGCGCAGGGAGGATGTTTATAATGCCAGTCACACAAATGCCACAACGTAACTCGCTCTCTCGTGTACACAATGATGCATCACAAAAGTGTGTGTGTGTGTGTGTGTGTGTGTGTGTGTGTGTGTGTGTGTGTGTGTGTGTGTGTGTGTGTGTGTGTGTGTGTGTGTGTGTGTGTGTGTGTGTGTGTGTGTGTGTGTGTGTGTGTGTGTGTGTGTGTGAAGAGCACGTGATTGCTCTCAGTGGAGAGGTTCATTTTCAGCATGTCTATTCACTCCATCCCCTCCTCTTCCCTATGACCCTCACCCTTCTTTCATTGTTTATCTCTCCTTTCACCCCTCTCTCTCCTGCATAGTCCCTCACCTCTCCTCTCCCCAGATTCTACCTTTCTTATTTCTAAATGAGTGAGCAGCGAGAGCTGTTCTATTAGAGACTGAGGAGAGTGATGAAAACAGATCTAGTGGGAGGCGAGAGAGAGAGAGAGAGAGAGAGAGAGAGAGAGAGAGAGAGAGAGAGACGCGCAGGCAAAGCAGTGCGGGTGGTAGGCTGCTATATATAGAGCAGTGTTCAACTTCAACATGCCGATGATGTCACAGGGTGTAGGAGGGCGCGAGGCGGGGCTACAGAATCCTGGCCAAGAACCAGCTCGGCTGAATTCTAGCAGTTCCCTTCAAATTTTAAATGGCGGTTCTGATTCCCCCCCTTGGACCATAGGAAGGAGCAAGCTATTGTTTGAAAGACCTTGTTTTGAGATCAAAAAGGTCTGCCTTTGTTAGCGGAATGTTATTTAGTTGTTATTTAGAAAAACAATTAAAGTGGCCTTTCTTACCTTCTCGACCATTGTTGGATTACGGTTGTTTCAGTACGGCCTACTGTTTGGCTGCCTTAGTATCATGATTGGCTTACACTTTGAGTCCATACATATTTTTTCAGTGTCTCCTACATTTGATTACATCAAATTTAATATAGTTTACTTGGCTGTAGCAGTTACCAGTAGGTCGTCAATAACCCTGTTTTCAAATGCACTGTGTGAAATGCTTCCTGTTGTGTCTAAATATAAATTCAGATCCTGTGAAATCCATGTTTTGAATCAGCTCATTGTTGTGGTGAGGCCTACAGCCTTTTTCAATTGGACTACAGGCCTCGCTCCAGTTTGAATCCCGTTTGACCAGGTGCGTTAAAGCGGGGAGTGTCTTAACTGACAACGCGCTTGTCTTGAGTCGATGAAACAACACACACTTATTGTAGCTTATTTCGTTTTTAATCTATTTGTCTACCATTAATTGTATTGATTCGTATAAGAGACATTTCATATATCGGGGTTGTTTCAGTCCAACAAAACGCACAATTCAGATTTAACGGTCAATATTCCCGCCTCTTTTGCTTCCTTATCTCAATAACTCATTGAGAGACTATTTATTTAAGTCTTGTTGGCACATTTGAAAATGTTTCACACATATTTCTCAGTGCCACACGATGTCCTTGATATTAGGACATAACTGGAATATTAATATCAGTGATCTAAAAGTGTGAAATATTCTCCAATGTCCAGTAATTAGACCAAGACTAATCTGAAGGAAATCTGACTATATTTGTTTGTTGTGCAAAATACCTGGTTGAAATAGGACAACCTAAAATTAACGGGGTGTGCTTCCATCTTACCCTTTTCATTAGGCTTAAGTTTTAGGAGCAAACAAATATTATTTTAAAGGTCTATATAAATTTGAAAGAACCAGGGATGATGTCATTGTGGCCTGCTTGCAGCCGGGTTGGGCTTGGGTTAGGCTTGCTTTGGCCCTATTCTGGAGATGCAGTTCAGCGCATTTATACTGGTAATGGAAACGCGTATCAGCCTAGTATGGTTTGAAAGGCAAAACCATAAGTGCCAATGGCAGAAGGCCACTAGTCTTCTTTACAGAGCCACTGTGTTGGCAATGGTGTGGGTGACTCACTTGTCAGCAGAACTTCAAGCACTGGACTCTGCCCCAGGGCTATAGAGCACCAGGTGCCCTCTCTTGATGACTCAAAAAGCCACATTGTGGCTGTTGCTCGTCGGTCTTTCACTCTCTTATTTTCACTTCTCGATCACCACCACCACCAGTTTAACTACAAGTGATATACAAGACTAACCGTTTGGTCTTCACCTGTGAATCACGTGGTCACGCCGCTTTCTCAGAAACAGGCAGACATTTGAATACTGCTACTGCATGCTTATGGTCTAGTTGCACTGTTGTTGCTTGGAGTAATCCCACGGTTTAAGGTTAGACTTTAATGTGAAATATGGCTCTTAAACTGTGTGTGTGTGTGTGTGTGTGTGTGTGTGTGTGTGTGTGTGTGTGTGTGCGCACAAGCAAGCACATGCTTGCACATAAGTTGCTAGGCAACCGGCAGAAGAGAGTTCTCGACTGCAATGTTTTTTTTAGTTTTTTTCTCATTCTAATGGAGGGGACGTGAGTGAATGGAAAGGAGGAACAGTGAACTGGATTCATGTTCAAACAAATTCCATAATTAACCGATTACAGCTGGCCGGGGAATAATCAAATTCTATCATTTTTGTAAGTTGATATGTTGAAACTAGCTGTAGAAACACCCATTGTTGGGATGGCTGATTACATTGTATTTACAGTATATATTGAATGAGAGCTGTTTATTCTGAGCTCTTTTACATTTCCCAATAATTTACAACTGTTTAATTCACATAAGATGCACTCATTACGATGTTAGGACTTGCTTACATCCCAAATAACATATATATATTTTTAGGTTCAGTGTTCCTAACGCACACTTCAACCACAACACTAGGTACTTGGCAACTATGACCGACATATTTTCCGTTACGCAAAACAGCACAGGCAGAATTAGCCGACCCATTAGCAAATTGCTATGCAACAGTTGTTTTCCCCTCGCAGCACAACTACGACTCTGGTCTTGTCCTCATCCTCATCCGCTTATCCAGGCTCGGGTCGCAGGGGCAGCAGCTCAAGCAGTGGTCCCCAGACTTCCCTTTCCTGGGCCACATTGACCAGCTCTGACGGGGGGATCCAAAGGCGTTCCCAGGCCAGTGTTGAGATTTAATCTCTTCACCTAGTCCTGGGTCTTCCCTGAGAAAACCTCCTATGGGAGGCGCCGAGTGGGCATCTTCACTAGGTGGTATACTTATGAGCACCCTTATGTTCGAACATGGTGTTTGTTATGGCCAATCCATGACTAGCACAGAAGTGCAATAACAAACGACTGCTCGGGTTTAGATCACCACACCTCTCCAGGTGTCTCCATCGTTATGTTGTACTGGAGCCCCAAACAGGACTCCATTCAGGGTCTCCAAGAAGGCAGAGTACTCTGAACTTGTGTTCGGTGCGTACGCACGAACAACTGTCAGAGCTTCCCCCCCCTCCCCCCACCACCCTTAGGCGTAGGGAGGCGACCCTCTCGTCCGCCGGGGTAAACTCCAGAACCGCAGAGCTCAGCTGGGGATTTATGAGTATCCCATTCCCCACACCCGCCCGGCGCCTCACGCCCCTGGCAACTCTGGAGAAGTATAGAGTCCAACTATCCAGGAGTATGGTACCAGAGCTGAGACTGCGTAGAGGTAAGCCCCACCAGATCTAATTGGTAGCGCTCCCTCTCCCTCACAAGCTCCGGTTCCTTTCCCCACAGTGAGGTGACGTTCAACGTCCCCAGAGCCAGCTTCTGCTGCCGGGGTCTGGTCCGTCGAGACCCCTGACATTCACTGCCACTCATGTGGTAGCGCACCCAACCCCAGCGGGTCTTCCTGCAGTTGGTGGGCCCACAAAACGAGGAGGGGGGGGTTGGGGGGGGATGCCATGTTGCTTTTTCGGGCTATGCTCGGCTGGGCTCCATGGAAAACCCGGCGATCAGGTGCTCGCCGACGAGCCCTCCGTCTAGGCCTTGCTCCGGATGGAGGCCCATGGCTTCCTCCGGGCAGGGTCTCTCCTCTCCTCCGTCTTGTTCTTTCATGGGGTCTTGGTGAAAAGTTCTTAGTCTGGCCCCTCACCTGAGACCACTCTGCCATGGGAGACCCTACCAGGAGCACAAGACTCCAGACACCACAGTCCTCGGGTTCACAGGGAAACGCAAAACTCTCCACCACGACAAGGTGATGGTTCTAGGAGAGGTTTGACTCTTGGCTTGTACTTTTCACAAACAAACAGGTTTGGTAATACACTTCAAACGCTGTGGATGTGGATGGTGAAAACACTTTGCTCCTATGACTCTGTCTTGTCACTGTTTGTATTTTATTCTTTCCCATCGGCGTGCAGCTGGTTCATGCTATTCGAGATTGTTATTTCTTGCCATCTAACTTGTAGTACTATATATAATATATATATATATATATATATATATATATATATATATATATATATAGGCACTTTTGTTATTTTTATTATCACAATTGTCATTATTATTTTTGCGTTGTGCGAATTAAAGCAGCCATATAAAGAGCTGCCTCTTTTAATTATTTTTGGTGATAAGAGAAAAGTGGAGAAGTGTTTTTAAGTAACGTAGAGAGCAGGATTGGCTTGTGTGTGTCAAAGTAGAAGCAAGCAGCAGAGAACAAGGCAGTGGGGGGGCGCGAGTGTCAGACGTGTTTGTGGTTTAATGACCGCGTAAGCTAGCTAGCTACGTGGCTAGCTCCCTCCCTAGCTGGCTGCAATGGCCATTGTGTGATTAATTTCAACGCTGGTCTATGGTTCTGGCTAGCATGGGATTACCTCAAAACAATCATGATTGTAGGATCAGAAAAAGCAAGGCAGGAAAGATAGCTTGGGTCTGCTTCTAGTATACCATCTGCCCTGCCTGCCTGCCGCAGTCAGGGGGGGAGGGGAAAAGGAGGGAGGGGGAGGGAGAGAGGTATGAATGGGGGAGGGGCGGAGTCATCGAGGTAACAACAGAGTAGCAGCACTGAGTAGCTCTGTCGTTCTGTCTCCTCGCTCTTGTTACTGCTCTGCCTCGCGCTACTCAAATCAGCCAATGGCAGCACTGCAAAATTATTTAAATATTTTTTTTAAAAATATGCCACTACAATAACTGCCTTTATCTATTGTTGCAAACTTTGTACATGTTTTATAATGCCGATATTTACAAATTCTACAGAAATCAGTTTGAATGCATAAACATGTATACCAGCTATTTTTGTTAATTCGTGAGCATTGTTATGCAATTTAGAGGGTCTTTTTTTGTTTGTGTTGAGCTTATATGTGTGTCTCACCGCTGCTTCACTTGTGTTTAGCTCCTGCTCTGAGCTCTGGCGTTGATGTAGACCTTCCCAAGCCCCACCTGGCAATGCATTCCCGCCCACATGCCACGAGCACATGTATCTCTACACCCACACAGCCGCTCTCGGAGACGTGGCTTACTTTAATTAGTTCCTCCATGCTGAGAAACCAGCCTTGAGAATAGCAGAGCAGTATGTGACATAGCAATGTATTAATGGTGTGCACCCCGTATAACAGCATTTTTCTAGAACTTGGACGTGCTCAAAGCACAATTGGATAATAACTGCTGCCTTTGCAATCAACCCTTCGTTGACATGTCGGAGACAAGGCTAGAGCCGTTAGTGTTCTGCTGTCTTGCACAGGGATAGATCCTTGGCCAGGGAGTTAGGTAATGGCTAAATAGTCGATTGTTAGATAAACGATAATTCGATATATATTTTGATTGCAGTTTTTCCCCTAGAATTCTTTTCAGGCCTGGGGTTACATACTGAAAAAACCTAAACGTGCGTTCAAATGTTTGTTCACATGGTATATCAAGACTTATAACAAAGTGATCACGGGGAGAGGATTACTTGGGCGTGATATTGGCGTTTATTGCATAAAAAAATAAATATGAACTTTGTAAAACATAGCGTACATACAATGCAATCTCTGTTTTGCGAAAAGGAGACATTATTGTGTTCCCACCAAGGTCGATACATTTGTCTCCCACAAGCGATGATATCTGATTCACCAATCATATTCAGGTATTTTTGTCAGTCACCATGGCCACTGTACAAGTTGTAGGACATTGCGGCGGCCTATTTACGTTTCTCAACAGTGTTCTTACTGATCCATAGTGGTAAACTTAAAACATAGACCTATACTGATCATCGATATCTGTTATATGTATTGATCATTCATCTCGATAGCGGTCTGTGCTACAAGGCAAGGTTTAATTGCACTGTGGTACGCAGTGCAAGTAAACACTGTCCGACTGAATAGCTTTTGATAACATGAAGGTGTGCAGTTGTATCTGTAAACTTAAGTATTTCGTATTAACAATTCGTATGTAAAGGGTGTTAGCCTATTTTCACGTGTGCAAACTCGTCACATTTCAGTAAAATTATACTCGAATTACGCAACTACACAGTGTATATTGGGCGTAGATCTGCAAACAATATATTTAGGCTGGGGTGGTTTTACATCTCATCCAAGTAATGTGAAAGTTAAAAAATTACATTATCGTTGCGCTAGCTCTTGGACAATAGTTATGTCATTTTGCATAAAATCATGGAAGGGTCTACAAATAACCGTTGTTGGCTGTAGTAAGGACGTTTTGGTATAAGGTTGCCATGGTGGACATGAAATCACTTGAATTTGTTACTGTTTGTAAATAGTAGCACAGAGAAGTTTTGTTATTTTTATTAATACACCATGTGTGGAAGATGACATTCAGTAGCATTCCGTCTGAGCTAGGATGAGTTTTCTGGAGCCCCCTCAATAAATCCAAGGCCAGGGTGGCGCTGTGCAGACAAGAAGGCCGTTCACGATTCAGAATTTTCTAGCACCGTCCCGATGAGGCAAGGTAAGCAAGGTTCTTTTAAACTTTTGAAAACCTTAGTGTCAACCCCTGGAACTACCGTTTGTCAATATTTCTATAAACTAAATTCATCGAGAAACGTCACATTTCAACAATCAATCTTTCTAGCTGTTGCTTCCTATCAGAATTAAATGACATCACTCTACTGTAATACATGAATACAGGACATGCTTTTTCCCTAAGCTAGAAGCACCACATTACTGTAAGGCGAGCTATAAAATAGGCACGCCCCAATGGCTATTTTCATTTCTGTTTTATGAATTCTATTTTGATAAAGTTTATGGGGGGGCAGTTATTTATCCTCATTCTGACGAGCTCGCATTTCCTGAACATAAAAAACGTTTAGGCGCTTTTCCTTTTGGAATCGTACGTTCGAAACAACTCTTTCTTGGGCTCTAGTAAACACCTTTTTGGAGCCCAATATGTATCATTTGTACCTTTTTACGCCTATGAATATTCTGATTTCAGCATCTAAAAAATATTGGTAAGTATAATAACACGGCCCTCACTGTATTTAGTGGTGTTCTAATGAGCGGGGATGCAGACAAGCAGCCACCAATTCTTTTCTAAACCAGTCTCCATCGCTGCCTGACCTCGTCGAACCCTCTTTTGGGCTTAACATTCTCTAACATCTACGCATACATTCACTGTGATCTCTGAAAAGAGAGGGCTAGGGGGCTTTGCGGGTGTTTGGGTGGGTTGGCAGACATGTGTTCATCAGCCGTTGGCTGAAGACGGTGTGGTTTTCGAAGGAGGTGAAGTCAGTAGAAGGGCGTGAGGAGGAGGAGAGGGTTGTGAGAGAGACGAGTACACATGGAGGAAGGAATAAACCACCCTGGCGCTGCAGCATCAGAAAAGAGGAG
>OLKM01000543.1:268413-281716 GCA_900291075.1 Melanogrammus aeglefinus | reverse complement strand
CGTCCCATTGGCTGGACTGATGAGGCCCTTCTTGCGCAGTCGTTATTAGCAGGACGTATTGTTGTGATTACAGTCGCTGTGTTGTAACGTTAACCTAACTGACCGGCCCGTGCTGAGACATCGCAGTATACTCCCCCCCTGAGAGGAGACCAACGGCACGCTAAAGATCTGAGTTCACTTGTGGCGATGGCGCCGCGGTCTCAGGAGCAAAAATGGCGGGAAACTTTGCGCATGCTATTGTTGTTGTTGTTGTTGTTGTTGTTGTTGTCGTTGTTGTTGTCCTCGCACCCTCCTCCATCTCTTCCTCCGTCCTCGCTTCCTCCTCACCTTCTCCTCACCAACTCCTCCCCCTTCTCACTGGCCTGACACTGTCCCCTCCGCACTGGGGGAGGGAGGGAGGAGGGGGAGGGAGGGAGGAGAGATGGGGAGGGGGGGGAGGAGGTGGGGGGAGGAGAGAGGAGGCGGAGGGCGAGAGGGGGTCTATATCTTCTCCACACAGACCACTCATTTGCAAGCCAGGGGACCGGGGACGGAGGAGGTGGAGGAGTAAAACCGAGGAATACGTGAAGGGGAAGGAAATAAATAAATAAATGAGCGGGGGGGGGGATAAATAAATAAATAGGGCGGGTGCATCTTGTCGCGTCCCGGCGGGAAATTGGAAGGATTAGTTCCGAACCAGCGACGGTGAAAAGACAGGGGGGGCGAGGGTGGCCCGTCGCCGTGCATCGTGGGTAAACAAGAGCCGGGGCGAGAAAAGAATGAGAAGGCACAAACAGAGTTCCACTCTCTCTCTGTCGCTCTCTCTGTCTCTGTCTCTGTCTCTGTCTCTGTCTCTCGCTCTCTCTCTCTCTCTGTCTCTCTCTCTCTCTCTCTCTCTCTCTCTCTCTCTCTCTCTCTCTCTCTCTCTCTCTCTCTCTCTCTCTCTCTCTCTCTCTCTCTCTCTCTCTCTCTCTCTCTCTCTCTCTCTCTCTCTCTCTCTCTCTCTCTCTCTCTCTCTCTCTCTCTCCCTCTCTCTCCCTCTCTCTCTCTCTGCGTTCCTCATCCGTCTCTCTTGTTCTCTCTCTCTTTGTCTCAGATCTAACCGTGATCTACGGCTCTCCTCTGGCTCTTCTATCTCCCTTCCAGCCCTCCTCTCTCTGTCTCTTAGGAACGCTCCTCTCATTATCCCTCTCTCTCTCGCTGCCTCCACCTCTCTCTCTCTCTCTCGCTGCCTCCATCTCTCTCTCTCTCTCTCTCTCTCTCTCTCTCTCTCTCTCTCTCTCTCTCTCTCTCTCTCTCTCTCTCTCTCTCTCTCTCTCTCTCTCTCTCTCTCTCTCTCTCTCTCCCTCTTCATTATAAATGTTGCTCGCCCTAATCAAGGGGCGAATCAAACAGACTTGTGTAATCGAGGCGACCTTTGAACTCATCTCTTTGTTGGGCAAGGGGGAGGGGGGGGGTGACGGCGGGTGTTCTCTGTGGTTTAATTGACCACGACTTGAGAAGAGATCAAACCGTCGGTCATCCGTTTGGTGGGGGGGAGGGGGGGGCGGGCGAGGGAGGGAGGGAGGGCTTTAATCAGCCATGTCTACATGTTCTTCTCTCATCTTCAATGTGATGGTGTTAACATATTTGGCGTCTCCCTCTCTCTATCTCCCTCTCGCTCCCTCTCTCTCAATTATTCCGACTCACTGTGTCGCTTTCCCTCCCTCTATCTATCTCCCTCCCCCTCACTCTCTCCCTCTCCCTCACTCTCTCACACTCTCTCACTCTCCCTCTCCCTCACTCTCTCACTCTCCCTCACTCTCCTCACTCTCTCTCACTCTCTCACTCTCTCACTCTCCTCACTCTCTCACTCTCTCACTCTCACTCGCTCCTTCATGAATACATCACTATGCATCTGTTTTCCTCTCTCCTCTCTCCCCCTTTCTCCCTTTCTCTCCATCCTGTATCTCTATCCCTCTCTCCCTCTCACTCCCCTCGCTCCGCCTGTTTCTCTAACTCTCTCCCCCTCTCTCTCCCCCTCTCTCCGCCTGTTTCTCTAACTCTCTCCCCCTCTCTCTCCCCCTCTCTCTGCCTGTTTCTCTAACTCTCTCCCCCTCTCTCTGCCTGTTTCTCTAACTCTCTCTCCCCCTCTCTCCGCCTGTCTCTCTAACTCCCTCTCCCTCTCTCCCCCTCTCTCCGCCTGTTTCTCTAACTATCTCTCCCTCTCTCTCCCCCTCTCTCTCCCCCTCTCTCTGCCTGTCTCTCTAACTCTCTCTCCCTCTCTCTCCCCCTCTCTCTCCCCCTCTCTCTGCCTGTTTCTCTAACTCTCTCCCTCTCTCTCCCCCTCTCTCCGCCTGTTTCTCTAACTCTCTCCCCCTCTCTCTCCCCCTCTCTCTGCCTGTTTCTCTAACTCTCTCCCCCTCTCTCTCCCCCCAGCTATGGCCGAGTCTATGCAACGACGGACCCCTACCACCATACCCTGGGTCCGGCCGCTACCTACAGCGTGGGCACTATGGTGAGAGGCTGACGTGCCACTCCGCACCGCCACGCACACACACACACACACACACACACACAAACACACACACACACGTACATATGCATTCACAAACACGCACAAACACAAACACACACACACGCACAATTGCTCACGCACGCACAAACGCACACGCCCATGCAAACACAAACGCACACAGCTACCAGCAATTGCACTCTCACACACGCAGCTGCATCCGCATACACACACACACCACACGCACAGACACACACACACACACACACACACACACACACACACACACACACACACACACACACACACACACACACACACACACACACACACACACACACACACACACACACACACACACACCCACACGCACACACACACAATCACACTCACCGATGGGCGCCAAAACATGGAACCGAGACTGCCGCCATTGCTGATTGTTTGCCTGTTGGTGTTTGTGTTTCCTATGTTGGCGTTGGTTGAGTGCGAGCAGAGCATGTGGATTTAGCGGCTTTTATTGTTCAGTTTGCAACAAAACGCTGTGTTTTTTTGTGCTGTGTTTGTTCTGTTTGCACGGCGAGCCAATTAGGACGGAATGCATAAAGGACTAGCCGTGCGATAGCGTGTGCTGTTTGTGCAGCCCAGCGTCTGTTGAAATGCTTTGGTGTGTGTGTGTTTCCACGCACGCGTCACGTCCCGCGGTCGGTCCCCGGCCCCCCCGGTACACTAACCCGGGTCGGCGTGGACCCCCGGTACCGCCGGCCACACTGACTGAAGCAGGGGGAGGGAGGCTGTGTTGTTAATGTCTGTTTTTAGCTAGCGTGTGCAGCTCCTACAACATCAAAGATGAAAAAGAAACTCAATCCAAAAAGAATGGAAATAAAACGAAAACCCGGAGTTCCTCCCTA
This sequence comes from Melanogrammus aeglefinus, assembly GCA_900291075.1. NCBI lineage: Eukaryota > Metazoa > Chordata > Actinopteri > Gadiformes > Gadidae > Melanogrammus > Melanogrammus aeglefinus. The sequence goes on along the minus strand of OLKM01000543.1, from coordinate 278,335 downwards.
AAAAGGCGTGAGAGAGAGAGAGGGAGGGAGAGAGAGAGAGAGAGAGAGAGAGAGGGAGAGAGAGAGAGAGAGAGAGAGAGAGAGAGAGAGAGAGAGGAGAGAGAGAGAGAGAGAGAGAGAGAGAGAGAGAGAGAGAGAGAGGGAGAGAGAGAGAGAGAGAGAGAGAGAGAGAGAGAGAGAGAGAGAGAGAGAGAGAGAGAGAGAGAGGGAGAGGGAGAGGGAGAGAGAGAGAGAGAGAGCTACCTCCACTGGGTTGGTTTCGTGATTGAGTAGAGGGAGGTTTAAGGGGCGGGGCTTAAAACAAGCGATGGCTTAAACGGTGACAGCCATGTGGTGGAGAGGGATACGACAAAGAAGCTGAGCCATTCGCTGGGAAGGTGTGATTTGTGAGGGGTGTTGTTGGGCTGGGGGGCGGGGGGTGGGGGCGGGGGGTCACTGCCACCACCACAGAGAGGTTGCTGGGTCCAGCCCTCCTCGTCTCAAACGTACCATTACGGGCAGGCGACGCGCGTCCGTTTGCTCGGTGCAGCTGCTAGCTAAAAGCTTTCATTAATAAAGACATTTGGCTTTCTCCCTCTTCATTTACCTAATTGAAAAAATGTGCTAGTACGTCCTTTTTTTTTTTTTCTTTTTTTCCTCCAAATTTCCTTCCCGGTCTCAGAAGATTAAGTCCTCCCCCCACCCTTACCGCCTCCTTCTCCCGCCTCTGCCCTAATCAAAGAGTCGGAGGCCCCCTTCTTTACCAAACCTTCTGTAACAAACATTAACAAACAGACTGTGTGGAGCAGAGGGGATGGGGGTGTTTGTGTGCGTGTGTGTGTGTGTGTGTCTGTCTGTCTGTCTGTCTGTGTGTGTGTGTGTGTGTGTGTGTGTGTGTGTGTGTGTGTGTGTGTGTGTGTTGTGCTGTGTGTGTGTGTGTGTGTGTGTGTGTGTGTGTGTGTGTGTGTTTGTTTGTGTGTGTGTTTCTGTGTGTATGAGCTTGTATGCTGTATATGAAAGAATGTGCAGGAGTGAGCAGTATTACTAAAAACTGGGCAAAAAGAGTGAGCAGGCCTACTAAAGAGTGAGTAGGAGTGAGCAGGGTCGATAAAGAGTGAGCAGGAGTGAGCGGGGCTACTAAAGAGTGAGCAGGAGTGAGCATGGTTACTAAAGAGTGAGCATGGTTACTAAATAGTAGGCAGGAGTGAGCACGGTACTAAAGAGTGAGCAGGGTTGATAAAGAGTGAGCAGGAGTGAGTGGGGCTACTAAAGAGTGAGCAAGAGTGAGCGGGGTTACCAAAGAGTGAGCAGGGTTACTAAATAATAGGCAGGAGTGAGCAGGGTTACTAAAGAGTGAGCAGGGTTACTAAAGAGTGAGCAGGGTTACTAAAGAGTGAACAGGAGTGAGCAGGGTTACTAAAGAGTGAGCAGGGTTACTAAAGGGTAGGCAGAAGTGAGCAGAGTTACTAAAGAGTGAACAGGAGTGAGCAGTGTTACTAAAGAGTGAACAGGAGTGAGCAGGGTTACTAAAGAGTGAACAGGAGTGAGCAGTGTTACTAAAGAGTGAACAGGAGTGAGCAGGGTTACTAAAGAGTGAACAGGAGTGAGCAGGGTTACTAAAGAGTGAACATGAGTGAGCAGGGTTACTAAAGAGTGAGCAGGAGTCAGCACTGGGCAGCAGCAGCAGCAGCGGCACATCAGCTGGACAACTCGTGGCCGAGGGAGACGCAGCAGTTTGGCGTCTTAATTCTTTAATCATGTTTGATTAATAGTTCCGCAACAGAGATGAATGAGCTCTGAATTTTAAAAGCTATAGTGTAATTAGTTCCTCTGAGGTTGCGTGAAATTCCCTTTGCTCGCGCCGAGCCTACAAATGTGTTTTTATACGGATGAACAAGCGAAAGGGTTCCCTGAAATTTGAGGAAATTAGCCTTTGAAGGTCTCGGATTTAGCCTCTCGAGCATGCCCAGGCGCCCAGCTGTAGCCCAGCCGGTGAGCAGCAACATGCATATAAATAAGTGTGTGTAAGTTTGTGTGTATATGTGTCTGTGTGTGTGTGTGTCTTCATGCAAGTGTGCGAAAGTGCGGTATAGCAATTATGCATGTGCGTGTGTGTGTGTGTGTGTGTTTGTGTGAGTGTGTGTGTGTGTGTGTGTGTGTGAACGTATTTGTGTATTTTGTAGGTGTGTGTGGGTGTGGATGTGTGAATGTTAGTGTGAGTACTTGTGTGTGTGTGTGTGTGTGCGTCTGTGTATATGTGTGCGTATGCGCCCATGTGTGTGGGTATGTGTGTGTGTGCGTATGTGTTTGTCTGTGCGTATGCGCCCGTGTGTGTGTCTGTGTGTGTGTGTCTGTGTGTGTGTGTGTGTGTGTGTGTGTGTGTGTGTGTGTGTGTGTGTGTGTGTGTGTGTGTGTGTCTGTGTGTGTGTGTGCGTGTGTCTGTGTATATATGTGCGTATGCGCCCATATGTGTGGGTATGTGTTTGTGTGTGGGTGTGTGTGTGTGTGTGTGTGTGTGTGTGTGTGTGTGTGTGTGTGTGTGTGTGTGTGTGTGTGTGTGTGTGTGTGTGTGTGTGTGTGTGTGTGTGTGTGTGTCAGATAACCAGGGCATGGAGCAGGAAGACGTCCTGTGGAGGTTTGCAGGCTGCACAGCAGAGCGCCCGTAAGACTTAAAAGGAATCCTGATTAAAACCCTTTGAACTCACCCTGCTTCAGACTACTCCCTGGCTTTGTCAAAGGCTGAGAAACCCTTTCCTTAAGGGGTGTTTTCTCACAATACGGCCCATAAACACCACACTGTCATTCCTCATGCAGTGTCTACTGTATATTATAATTTGCAATTCTATACCGAACTTTTGTACTTTAAAAACAGTCGATGCAGGGCCGCTAAAAATAGTGGTTAATTTGACATGAATATATTTATTTTGTCTTTCATGTTTGGCTTTAAATAAGCTAAGGTCGAAGATAACCTTTTCTAAGTTAATGTCAATAGTTTACTTTAATTACTCTTGGGTTGATAATTAGCTTTAATTAAACTAATGTTGATTATTGTTGTAATATAGCTAATGTCGGAGTTTAGCTTTAGCTGAGTTGATGGTTAAGGTTTATTTTAGATAATCTAATCACCAGGAATAGACTTAAGTAGGCTAATGTTGTCGGCTAGCTTTACCCAAGCTAACGTCGATGTTTACTTTCAACTAGTTTCTCTTGAGGGCTAGCTGTAGCTAGGCTAATGCTCCAAGGACCTTAGTCCCCCTTCCCTCTAAAGCCGTTCCCCAAAAAAGACCCTAAATTCTGCAAATCACACTTGGCCTCTTCCCCCCCCAAAAAAGTCCAATTGGATCGATGCTCGCGTACACCTTTACTCATGACCGTCAAAGGAAAGGGAAGGAAATTTGCGGTGAAAAAGGGAAACCATGCTACTAAAAAGTCTTGTCAGTTGGCTAGTGATTGATTGGTTGTTTTTCATCTTTGATGTTGCAGGCTAGCCTGTACAGAGGAGGGTACAGTCGCTTCACACCCTACTAACAGAACGAAAAGCAGAGAACCGAGAAAGACACAGAGACACTAAACCCCCCCCCCCCCGCCAAACAGCCAATTAGAATCAAATCGAATCCCAGACAATACCTGACCAACAGTGAAAACCTATTCCCCAAGCTTTCCCCTACCACCCACCCACGCACCTGCCCCCACCCAATCCCCACGCATAAACACACAAACACACACATACAGACACACAAACATGCATGCACAAGGGTACATTCCCAAAAGGCCGAAATCTCCACTCGTCCAGTTTTGATGACATCATCGGTCTTGTGCTGGATTCATGTTGTTGCTTTTATTCATTTTTTAAAAAAAGGATGGTTTTTTATCGACTTTTCTTTGTTAATTTCCGTTGGTTTGATGATGCACCTGTTGCATTTGTTGACTTGCTGTACATGGGTGCTGTGCCACCCTGAACCCTGATGAAACCCCAACTGCAGCGCATGGTGCATGCTCAGAGGTGTTCATGCCAGACACCGCCTTCTGTATCAGAACACTCTTGTCTCAAACACACGCCACATACGGGAGGTCTTTGGAGCCCTCCCATATAATCATCATTTTGAGTGGCTTTCAAAAAAAGGACCTAGCTTTGACCACTGTCGGTTATGTTAAGTCTGAAAGGGGGAACCCTCAAGATTTGTGGGTATCTTTCACATGCATTCCTCCATTGAGTCCTCTGACCAGGACCACTGGAGGAACGAGGACCGATAAGCACTGACGCCAAACATCCAACGTTCTTCTCTGATTTTGGCGCAGACCCCAAATTTTCCTACCATGCATATGAGGTAGTTCCCTGGTCTCCCTTTTAAATCTTTGTCCCCAATGACCACAAATTTGTTAAAACAACAAACCACAACAACAACATCAATGTGAATGAGGACCGGACCCATGGTGGTTCTTTGTCTCTAGAGGGGATGGCGTCTTGCTGAGACCTTACCCCCCATGATGGCGCTGGCGGGTTGAGCTGTCTGGTGTAGCGGCATGTGGGGGGTTTGAAGGGGGGTCAGAGGTCACCTTTTGCTGCTCACACTCTTGACTGATGCGATGTGACTCGATGAGTGGCCCTTCCTATGTGATTACCACACACCTGACCCGCACGCACACACGCACGCACACACACACACACACACACACACACACACACACACACACACACACACACACACACACACACACACACACACACACACACACACACACACACACACACACACACACACACACACACACACACACACACACACACACACACACACACACACACACACACACACTGAGTAACGTAATAACACAACGCACTAGGTGGGTGGAACCCAGGGGTCGCTTCCAGGCTGAAGGTGAAAGGTCGCTCCCCGGGACTCCATTAGCGGCCTTAACCTCACGATAGAGCCAGACGAGACGGACCCAGAGCACACAACATCACACAGCCATAGATCAAATCTCTCAGATGCCTTTAAAGGGCCACTATTTCACCGTGTCAAGGTTATTTAACATGATTTGCCATTAGGAGCAGTTTGGAAATGGACCCTCTAGTGACGTTACGCAGGCTGAATAGATCCATGCTGATCTATGTATCGTACACATTTGCTTGTCAACGACACATAACTAAAGGATCATTTGATCATTTGTCTGCATATTCCTTAAAATGGCACAGGACTTATGTACCGCTGAACTCTGAGGGTATTACTTATGTTATGAGAATCATCGGCTGTGTATTATGCATAAACTCTACACAGTTCAGTGGAAGACACAATAATATAGACATGGCCCTGTTGAGGTGCACTCTCCCCCCTAGAAGTTTGGCACTAGCATTGTCAAACTTCTGGATCGGAGGTTAATCCTAGAGCCAAATGAACAGACATAAATACACAAATATAGCCCCTCCGCCAATGGTGACACAATGATTGTCGTGTCGCTAGTGATATAAGTTTTCACCGTTCCGACAAAGGGGAGGATTGGTTTATGCATATGTAAGGGATTCTGATGTGAGGTTTATGGTAGCATTTATGTGCGTGTCAGTTATTACGCCTATAAAACGATGAAACAGATTTTCACTTTTATTTATTCCTCAAAGGTGTGTACTTAGTTTTTTTGTGAATGTCTGTGTGTTGGTTGAGGGGGTCGTATAGGTGTGTGTGTGTGTGTGTGTGTGTGTGTGTGTGTGTGTGTGTGTGTGTGTGTGTGTGTGTGTGTGTGTGTGTGTGTGTGTGTGTGTGTGTGTGTGTGTGTGTGTGTGTGTGTGTGTGCGTGTGTGTCTTGAGCGCAGGCCTGGTCATGTGCATGTACATGCATGTACTTTTATATGTGTTCAACTTTCAGTAGACATAACCCAGAGACAGCGCGAGAGAGAGTTGTGCTAATATGCTGTCTTTTGCAGTTACAAGCAAACAGCTCCAGATGTCATCGCTCACTTTCCGATGTAGTAACACGATGCTAAACAATGTGGTACATGACTTCCTTAATGGCCTAAAGAGGTGGCGAGATATGGCCTCCATGCACTCCACACCCCAGGAAACACTTGGGGGTTTTCAAGAGTGGGGGTTTATGGCTGCTAGACTCTGTACACAGTAGCATTAGTATTAGCATTAGTATTGATTTGATTTGGCGTGTTTAAAACAATTTAAATGCAGCACTATCGTCCATAGGTTGTGTTATTACAGTAGCTACGCTCCATGCTAGTTGCTAGTTGTCTTATTACAGGCTACACTACATGCTACTTAAGTTTTCTTAATATATAATACATTTCATGCTATTTGTGATATTACAGCTATGCTGCCTAGTAGTTGTGTTATTACATGATCTGCTACATGCTAGTAGTGGGATAACAAGCTACATTATAGGCTAGTTGTGTTATTACTGGATAAATTATGAGCTAGTTGTTTTATTACTGGCTACACTACATGCTAGTAGTAGTATAACAGGCTACACTACATGGTAGTCATGGTATTCAATGCTACAGTGTTTCCGTTATTACAGGCTACATTAAATGCAAGTTGTGTTAATAGAGGTTGTGCTGCACACTAGTTGTGTTTTTACAGGGGCGAGTGAGCGGATGTTGACATCTGTTGATCGTTGTGTACCTGCATCGGTCAGGCTGCTGTTTACAAGAAAAGTTACAATAACTGAACTGTTAGCGTGTACGCTTATCATGGCTGAACTGTTCTAGATATTACATGTAAAAATCTAACATGACATATTCATCAAGATTATCAAGAGGCATTTTTTATTAAAAAAAGCCAAGAAAATCTATGTTTAGAAGAAGATTTTAACTTATATTGACTGCAAGACATTAGTGTAATATTTCATAACCAGCTTAGTATGCAACCAGCTTTGTGTCTGGTCTAGAGGGCATCACCAAATTGCAAAAATAAAAAGTGTGTTTTGCATTTTACAAAAAAGTTTTGAATCATTAGGATGTTTACATAAAGCCTAAGCAAAACATTGCTTTAATTTCTGCCGATTTTTGAACTAAGCCCTGATAAGCTGAAAAATATGTATTAATAGACACAAAAAGATTTGTACAATGCAAAAACAAAAGCAAAATTAAAAGTACCTGTAAATACATTTAAATGTATATATTACACACTATTATATCAAAACTATCAAAGTAACTGTTTTATATGTATTCATATATGAACTAAGTTAATATGTGTATCTTCAATACAGCATCAATTGTTGTTGAACTCTATGAAATTTATAATAATGAGAATATATATTGTCTGAAAGTATTTTTTTCTTTAATTTGTTCCTCCTATTTCGTTAGTAGGGACTAATGTTTTCATTCATAAATAACATTTTGTCGTCGATATATGTGACATATCTAACCTCTGATTGTTTTGACTGTGAGAATAAAGCAGTTGTATGAACTTTGTCTCTGCCTTTGGGAATGGCTGCATGTTAACAATAATGCTGTTCCATTCACCTATCCCCTGATTATGAATCCATAGTCCGAAATTGATTGCTCTGATTTCCATACCGTTATTCTTAACTTCATCTTTCTGATTATGTTTACATTTATTTTTTTTTCCAAATTCAGTCATTCTGATTAAGTTTATCTTTGTTCAGAACCAAGTAATTGAGATTTCGTATCCATACAGTCATTCTGAATTTCATCATTCCTATTACGTTTCCATACCGTTTTTCCCAAATTCACTCATTCCGATCACGTTTGTTTCCTGTTGTTTCCGAATGACATATTTCTGATTACGTTTCCATATCGTTATTCCAAATTTGATTGTTATTCAGATTGTGCTCATTCTGATTCAGGTCAGAATGTTGTGATCAGACCGCGACACTTGCATGAGCACATATTATGAGACTTCATTAGAAAATGCCAGTTCAGTGAATCCAGCTATATCATAAGTTCAATCAGCTGTTATATAGCCGCCCATCTCCATGACTTATTTGTGCCTGGCTGTCAGTGAGGAGAATGTCTGCGGCTTCTTGCAAAGTGATCGAGATATTCCATTGAGATGGAACAGTGGTTATTTTGGACCCTAGTTAGCAAGCTAGCTCGGAAAATCAAGAGCAGCAAGACTAGAGATTCCCTCACATCAGAGAGAATGAGAGAGCAGGGATAGAGACAGCTGAGAAACATGAAGAGGGAAAACGATGGAGAGACAAAGTGAAACAGAAAGACGAGCATGAGGAGGGAGGGAGAGAGAGAGGGAGGAAGGGATGGAGTAGGATTGACAGAAAGCAAGATAATGAAAGGGGGAGGGTTGATGCATAGAGTTTGGTGGGGAGAATCAGACAAAAGAATAGAGAGACAAAGAAAGAAAGGGAGAGAGATCTTGCCCTGTGATGGCCATACGGTTAGGGAACTACAAAGTCAGGTTCCAAAATAAAAGTCTCTTTAAGTTTCACATGAAGCTTAACGAGCCGCGGAATCTCTCGGAGTTAGCCAGTAGCCATGATGAAGGCTAGGTCTGCTCTCTCTCTCTCTCTCTCTCTCTCTCTCTCTCTCTCTCTCTCTCTCTCTCTCTCTCTCTCTCTCTCTCTCTCTCTCTCTCTCTCTCTCTCTCTCTCTCTCTCTCTCTCTCTCTCGTCCCTGGGCCCTCTCCATCTTTTACCCATGATGCAATTAGCCAGCCTCTTGTGTGCACGCTGCCTGCACGCCTGGTGTCTGCTTCGGAGCATCGCTGCTTGGCTCCGTCACACTCTCTTTTTAACTGGCACATTTTGCATGGAAACTTGTGAATGAATTTCTCTTTTTTTTTTTTTTATTCAGATGTCAAGTTTGATCCATTTAGTTTGTTTGTGTTTTTGACTTCCATCGCGTGTTTGTTTACCGTCCTCTGTGTGCTTCCATCAGTTGTAACAAGCTTACTTTCCTTGGCTTACTCTTCTGAGCTAACACTTCTGCTGAACTTTATTTGACTTACGATAAAAGTATAAGAACTCACTGTGCTGCTGTGTCTTCACCCATACATGATCAATCATAGGTTAACTGTTTGTTCAAAGAGTAGTTTCCATCCATGTTCGCTTGTTTAGAGTTACCTAACCGCACTCACCTCAGCCAACCTCCCACCAATAGGGGGCGCCACCAACTGTTGGCCAACAGATATTTTAATGATTATTGTTCATAACTATCTAGACCTATTCTTACCAATGCTCTGTGCTCACCACTCTCCCTTCTTTTCTCCCCCTGTTTCCAGTAAATACAAAATGGAAGAGCTGTACTTCTCAGTATTGATGGACATCACAGATGAGAAAAAAAACAAAAAACAAACAAAAACTACGACGAGCGGAGACGAACTAGCTTTAAGGAAACGAAGAAGAAGACGTGGAAGGAAGCGAGAGAGAGGACAAGGAAGGGGTCACTCTACCGAGGCTGGTGAGGGGACAACTGGACACCAACCGACAGCAGCTGAGTCACACCAGCCACCCACTTGACCGACCGAATGAAACCTCTTTCCACTTTGGGGGGGGAGGGGGGTGTGTGTGTGGGGGGGGGGGACACCTTTTTTTCTGGCTAGCTGAGAGAACGAAAGAGGGAGGGCGGGTGGATGTAGACGATAGCTATAGTTAGAGATAGATAGATAGAAAAATTAAGTGTCGCGTTATTATAAAACGTTTTATTTTTCTATACTTTTGTGATTTACAATGGTTAAAAAAAAACTAAAACAAATGTGTATAAATCGGTAATATATATATATGTACAAATATGTTTTTATGTTTTTGTTTATTTATTAATTTATTTGTTTTTACGTTTTTTTGGTATGGTGAGAGATGAACAGTTCGCCCTCGATGCTGATTGGGTGTCGTACAGGAAGGAGCGGATGAGCACTTCCTCTCCTCTCTCTATGGCACACACCGCTGCGACCGTTGGACATCGGACAGCGTGTGTTTCACAGCAGGACGGTTGCCAGGGACGACGACAATGGGGGGTTCGGGGGGG
>OLKM01000543.1:240873-243373 GCA_900291075.1 Melanogrammus aeglefinus | reverse complement strand
CAATGCCCTTCTGTAAACGTCACCCTTGTCCGTGAACATGCGATATCTCGTATGTTGTATGGATGAGAAAACAGGAAACACATTTAACTCCGCCCCGTGGAGTTGTTGGCTTCCGACCCGCGCCATGTGGCGTCGTCACGCAGAAGTTCTGCTTTGACGTAGTAGGTCTGCTGGATCCGAGATGGACCCTATCCATATCCATATCCCTCTCTCCCCTCTCTCTCCCCCCCTCTCTCTCCCCCCTCTCTCCTCTCTATCTCCCTCCCTTTCTCTTCCTCCACCCTTTCTACTTCTGTTCTCTGCTCCTCAATCTCTCGCACCCTCTCTCTCACCCACTGCCTCTCTCCCCCCCTCCCCTCTACACACACTGCTCTCTCCCTCCCCTTCTCTACCTCCCCCTCTCCCTCTCACCCCCTCCCTCTACACACACTGCTCTCTCTCTCCTTCTCTCGCTCTCTAGTAATTACAGCACATACTGTAGCCCTGCACAGGGTAGAGAGAGAGGCATATGGCAGGTTTATGTCTCTTGCCCTGGCCTGCATAAACAACCTATTCTGATTGGTAATGGGTTCTCTACCCCATTACCTGGAAATACACACTGACTCACGCGCACGCACACACCCACAACCGGCTATAGTCACACGTAACCGCACACAATCGCACCCATATACACCTTTACACACACACATACGTCCACAGATAAGATAACTACCTACCAACAAAATGCAGACACACACACAAACACACGCACACACACACCCACACACAGAGACACACACACACACACACACACACACACACACACACACACACACACACACACACACACACACACACACACACACACACACACACAGAGACACCTCAACAGAATGCAGACACAGACACACAGACACACAAACCCAAACAAACACACACACACACACGCACATACAAACACACACACACACATTCGCATGCACACAAACAGTAAATACTACGAGAGCAATCCAGACAACCAGTTTGATGCGTTTAGAGATATGCACACACACACACACACACACACACACACACACACACACACACACACACACACGCACACGCACACGCACACGCACACACACAAACACACACTGCAGAGCAGTAAAAGCGTAACTGCAGGGGGAGGGCGTGGAGCCAAGGTCAGGGGAGGGAGGAGGTTGTAAATCCCGACCCAGGATGGGGACGGCGTGGCTCCGGCTCCCGGAGCAGGGAGCTCCGGAGGGCCGGTGGTCCCCCCCGTGTCTGTCTGCCCAGACTCTGTCCCCTCTGCTGGGCCACGCTACCTGCTGCAAGGGGGGTGGGTGGGAGGTAGGGTGGGTGGGTGGGTGCTAGGGTGGAGAGATGTCAGGGGATGCAACCTTAAACCGGGGGGTTGGGGAGATGGGAAAAAATAGGAAATAGATGGGTGAGAGGTGTGTGTGTGTGTGTGTGTGTGTGTGTGTGTGTGTGTGTGTGTGTGTGTGTGTGTGTGTGTGTGTGTGTGTGTGTGTGTGTGTGTGTGTGTGTGTGTGTGTGTGTGTGTGTGTGTGTGTGTGTGTGTGTGTGTGTGTCTTTGTGTGTGTGTGTCTGTGTGTGTGTGTGTGTGTGTTGTGTGTGTGTGTGTGTGTGTGTGTGTGTGTGTGTGTGTGTCTGTGTGTCTGTTTGTGTGTGTGTGTGTGTGTGTGTGTGTGTGTGTGTGTGTGTGTTGTGTGTGTGTTGTTGTGTGTGTGTGTGTGTGTCTTTGTGTGTGTGTGTGTTCGTGTGTGTGTGTGTGTGTGTGTGTGTGTGTGTGTGTGTGTGTGTGTGTGTGTGTGTGTTGTGTGTGTGTGTGTGTGTGTGTTGTGTGTGTGTGTGTGTGTGTGTGTGTGTGTGTGAGCGATTGGAGCACAGAGAGGCTTCTTCTACCAGTCATATTTAGCGTGTCGGCTGTGCTGCGGCCCGGTGTCTAGGTGTGCCTGTTGAACAGAACAGACAGACACGCTGTGGGCCGCCTCTCGCCCTCCCTCTCTTGCTCCCTCCCTCCCTCACAGCGTCTCACCCTGCGTCTCTCAACTCCACCCTCTCTCTCTCTCCCTCTCTCTCTCTCTCTCTCTCTCTCTCTCTCTCTCTCTCTCTCTCTCTCTCTCTCTCTCTCTCTCTCTCTCTCTCTCTCTCTCTCTCTCTCTTCTCTCTCTCTCTCTCTCTCTCTCTCTCTCTCTCTCCTCTCTCTCTCTCTCTCTCTCTCTCTCTCTCTCTCTCTCTCTCTCTCTCTCTCTCTCTCTCTCTCTCTCTCTCTCTCTCTCTCTCTCGCTCTCACCCTCACCCTCCTTTCTCTCTCTCTGTGTCTCTCCCCGGTGCACACTGACAATAGGCTGCGAGCTGTGTGTGTGTCATAACACGTGCCGGCGTGCGTTTGTGTGAGTGTGTATGCACGTGTGTTTGTGTGTGTGTCTTTGTGTGTGTGTGTGTGTGTGTGTGTGTGTGTGTGTGTGTGTGTGTGTGTGTGTGTGTGTGTGTGTGT